>JAPFFP010006522.1:0-17590 GCA_026153255.1 Solanum medicagineum
GGTAGCGGTAAGGTCTGCGTACAATCTACCCTCCCCAAACCCCACTTGTGGGATTCCACTGGGTATGTTGTTGTTGTTGTTGTTGTTCTTTGTTGTTTCCGGCATGGTTCTTAAATATGTTTTCTATGGGTTTTTTTTCTTTTATTACTATTATCTCTTCTATTGGTAGATACTAATCTGTACCCCTTTTATTTACATGTATTTCCTTCTTCGAGTCCATTCCGGACTTTATCTTTGCATCTCCTTGAGTTTTGAGTTAGTCTCTTCATGTACGAGTCGAGAGGAAGTTGTTACACAAAATCTGGAAAGCTACTTGGCAGTTTGAGGCAGCCGTATACAAATTTTTTAGGGTCGGATCAAGGTTGTATATATATCATTGTACAGGAACAATAATTGGGACCAAAAGCCCAAATCCTTGCATCATCAGGAATTGGGGAAATGGGCCAAAACTCAAGCTTTTGGAGCAGTAGCAGCTGGGTTAGGCCAGTAAGACCCAATTATTCATTTGAAGTTAGGACAGGGAATTTGGTTATGTCAAGCCCAAATGATTCATATTCATCCCTTTTTACTTGATTATTGTATTTATTTGTTGTTTCTTGTTTCTAACATTAACATTTTGTTTGTTTAGTTTTAATCTAATTAAATTTCCCAAAAGTCAAACCATTTGTGTTAGTCAACAAATTGACTTTTGTGATTTTTAATTCAAAGAATGCATTTCTAAATATTTCCAATGCTTCAAATATGTTTGTGAAAGTTCCGTAGCTTTTTCCAAGTTCTATTTTAAACATTGTTCTTTTCAAAAGTTTGTCAAATAATTTTCAAATCTTCAGATAACTGTGTGTTAGCGACTATTGTAAGTGTTAATACCTTCTTAAAATGGTAATAAGACCACGTTCCCTTTTCTCTGAAATTTTAAGACTTTTTCTATTAGGGTCTTAAAATTCCTTTTTTAAAAGTTTTCTTAATTTCTTTAAAAAAAATATTAAGTGGCAACTCTATTTTCTTTTCTTTGAAAAATTATTTTTTTCCCTAAAAATAATTAAGTTTTAAACTAAATGTTTTCTTTTAAAAAGTCATTTTCGTGATTAACAAAAATAGCGACTCTGCTAGGGATTTAATTTGGTTCTAACCATTAGACTTGACTTCTTTGACTAACTACTTGATATTTTAATAGTTTTTGTTTGCATTTTATTTGTTTAAATTTGAATATAAATTGTCATTCCTCTCATGCTTCCTCCAATTCTAGAAAATTGACACTATCACATATACATGCGAGGTGGGCTTTGTGCACCCGCAAACTTCTTTAAAAAGAATAAAAAATTTAGGAGAGTTGGTATATGCGCAGGGTGTCCGGATTTTTTTCGTGACCACGTAGCCTTCTTACTCGAGTTGTCTGCTCATGAACCTTGAGTCTAGCGAACCCACTCTTAGTCTAGCTAGGGTAAAGCGATACCAAAAACCTATAGGAGCATTGGCCTAAGACGACCCAACACGTAAGACATGCTGGGCCCATTAGAAAGACCACCTTGAGTCCAAACAGGCCACTAGAAACATAAGCTCAAATGACTCCAATGAACAACTAAACTCCCTTTCCTACACCTCTCTCTACATTCCTAACATTTTGATGACCTTGAGGGAACACCTTTTATGTAACTTATCTCAACATACACACCCCAGAACAACAACAACTCGATACCACAACTATGACTAGAAATGAGTACATAGTCTATAGGACTAGGATTTGCCATTTACAACTTTAGTGGAACTACAAGATGTGGTGGTAGTAGTAGTAAGTAATCCCTATCAAATAAAGATGTCCCATTATTTATTGGGAAAGCTATGAAATGAGTAGAATATAGCAACAAATGTACGTATTTTTAGTACCACAGTTAATACATTAGAAAATACTTTTATTAAAAACAAAATATCTATCTTTATCAACTCTATAATAATAGAACTTCTGAACATATCAAAACAAATGCCAAGAATCCCCTTTTTAACTCAGCAGGTAAGATGACTAGTGAACAAAGCTCTATTTACACTACCAAATAGACAACTAGTAAGTCGAGTTCAAACAACTCCAATGAACAGCCAAACTCCTTATCCAACCCCTTTTTAACATTTTTGATGACCTTAGGAGGGAACACCTTTTATACAACCCAAGCAGCCCCCCCCCCTCCAAACCAGGATGTGGTGATAGTAGTACGGGACCTAATATTCATTGCCTATGAAGTCTTGGAAGGAATGAGGCTAGGGACGGAAGCTTAGAACAACCACCCCTGCATGTCTGTAGTCTTACAACATTTGTTGTTCTTTCCTTTCCCCCAAAGTTTGTTCTACTATCATCATTTTGGGGAAATGCCTCCTTTCAACCCCTTGAACTAGGTAACATGCAATAAACGTGCAATCTGATTTCCCAAATATAAGAATCAGAAATCAAAAGACCATTCAAGCATAACATTGGATGATTTACCAAATTGTAAGGCAAACTTAAAGAGGAAAAAATTTGAGAAAGAAGATTAGCAATAAAGGGAAATAGAGATCTAATGAATCTGAAAAGAGGAAGAGAATATCTATTCCAATGCCAGAAGCCACAATGAAGTGCAGCCTCAAGCAATTCAAACTTTATATATCAAGGTTGTCAGTGATGGTACAGTGTTCTTTGTCCTAATTCGCTGCTTTGAGGTTCATTTTGCATGATCCTTATCAGCAAGACCACCCGTCAGTATTGCTTTACAAAAAAAAGAACTGTAATGAAACTTTTTCATATAAAACAAGAAAGATACACCTACCTACTCATGCTACTCTTTTGAACATGACAACTAATACTAGTACTCTTTTTTAAAGTAAAAAATACTAAGGGCGAGGAATCCAATTGGAAAAAACTTTGGGTAAACCAGGATATGGTGATAGTAGTGTGGAACCTAATGTTATGTAGTCTTGGAAGGAACAAGGCTAGGGATGGAAGCTTATAACAACCACCCCTGGATGTCTTCAGTCTTACAATATCCGTTGTGTTCTTCCTTTCTCCGAAAGTTTGTTCTACTATCATCGTTTTGGGGAGATGCCTCTGTTCAACCCCTTGAATTAGGTAACATTAATAGACTTGCTATTCTTCCCACCTTAATTACTTCTTTTCTCAGTAGATCATGCAACTGAAATCTCTTTATGGAACATTGTAGTATTGAAGACAAAAACAACTCCATCCAACTCAATAAGAGTCTACACCAATTTAGAGGACACACACCCTATGATTATCTCAAATATGTAGCCTGAAATTCTCAGGTACTATGTCCGAATCATCCTTCCGCTTCCTTAGATAGACTAGTACAAAATATAAAGTGGACAGAAATCTAGAAAAGCTAGAGGACATATTAGAATTGGTGAGGGAAACACAAACAGAAATCATGATATTAAACGAAATAAAAGTATAATTATTAAACGAGATATTGATAACATATGTATTCTTATCTACCTACTGAACTTATGGAAAATCTTGATAGACATATGGATTGCATGCAACTAGGAGAAAGAAAATTGTGTAGTCATCATAAACTTAACCCTAATGAATGGAAAACTTTTGGTTGTGGATCAATTACCATTGATAATCATACCCCACTTGAATAGTTCTGTGAATTTTATTATATTGAATTGTAGGGGTTGGAAATGGATCTAATTTTAGGAGAAGCTTTAGGTACTTGATCGTCTGTCATAGGCCTCCTCGTGGTGGTTGACTTTTCTTTCACTAAAATGGTTTAACTTTCTACTGTGGGATCTGGTGGAATAGTTATTCTATAAGATGATTCTTAACTAGAGTTGGACAAGAACACATCTTCTGGCTAAGAAATTCGTGCAATGATTAAGGCATGTTCAACTAGTGATTCATGGTTTTTTTTAGTTGTATATATGCTAGTTTTTGCAGGACTAATCATAGGACTTCATAAAAAATTTCAAGAAAATAAAATACATAAATATAATGGTTAATGCCTAATAGGTGGAGAATTTAATGAACTGCTCAGTAGTACAAAAAGGACAAGAGCTAGACCCAATAATCAATCTTGTACTAGTAAATTTTTGAAAGTAGTTAATTATCTTGAATTGATAGACATGGGCTTTAAAGGAGTAAAATGTGTGAGACTAAACAAGCTCTTTAAAAATAGAACAAAGCTTATCTTTGAAAGACTTTACCGCGTTTTTGCCAATGAAGAGTAGCTTTACCAATTTCCAAACACCTAAGTACAACACCTTCCCCATATTCACTCTAACCACTTGCCCTACTCCTATCAGTGTTTCAAAATCACAATAGTAAGTGTACAAGCTCTTTTGATTTGAATCCATGTGGTCTTCTCACTTTGATTTTTAAAATATTATTCTACAAGCTAGGAGGAAAGAAGGGGATATTTTAAAAGAAATTCCAAACTTTGTAAATAAACAACTCAACATTTGGAAACATTTCCACAAAATAAGGAAAATGATAAGAAGGCTAGAAGGAATTCAAAACTTACAACATTATACAACTAGTTTCTTCATCCAAAAACTAAAATTAGAACTCACTAAAAACTATAATCATCTTCTACAATTAGAGGAAGGCTTATGGAAACTTAAGTCAAGTGTGAAATGGCTAAATGATGAAGATTCGAACATTAGATTTCTTCACACTACAACCCTTAATAGAGAAGGACACATATAATTGTAGTCCTTTAAAAAAGCAAGGGAAGTCGCCTCTATGATCTTATAAATATCACAAGCATAACTCTCTCTTACTTATATAACCTACTGCACTTAATTATACTAGATATTCTATAACTCATTGCTTCCTTGACCTTCTCGAATTAGAAACATTCCATCTTACAAAGCCCTTGGACCATATGGTCTATATCCCTTTATTTACCAAAACTACTAGAATATTGTAGGAGAATCAATGATTTCCGTATAGGTTAATGCTTTCAAAAATGATTGCATACCAAAAGAAACAAACAGAACCCACGTCTTTCTTGGGGGATGAGGGAGGGGGGGAAGTAAGTTTGTGTGACACTGCTTATGAAATTTACAGAGGCGTTGAAGTTTCAATAGCCTTAGAAATGTACCTTATTTGATGTCTTAGATTTTGTTTGTTTAAACTTTTAATTTCTTTTTAAATTTTATATATTTTTAATGGTGCACTCAATTTTAACTGCATCTTCAAGTTAACTATCTTTGGTTAAATTAAGTAATATGACCATCAAACTATTTTTGAATGATAGTGTTCTAAACTAGAACCTTTTCATTTGATAGTAGTATTCTAGTTTGTGTTTATTATTATTTTCTAAATTTTGAAAAATTCAGGTTACATACAACTTTAAACATTGATCAAATTTGCCACTCAAGAGAACGATGAGTTGGCAACTGAATGGAAAAAACTTATCAATGGCAGGCTTGTCAGTGTGTTAATTTATGGAAATCACTAAATTGGAAAATAAACACTTGGTCCCCTTATAAGCCAACTCTTTGATGTTGAAATTCATTTAGATGAATCAGAACTTTCAATCTCCCCGTTGTCCTTTCCTTTCCAATTGAAAATATGGCATTGTGATAGTTGCTCTCTAGAATCACATACAAAGAGAACTATAAGGTCTAAGGATAAAATAATGGTGTGAATTACCTAAAAATCTGTTTGGTCATCTAGCTGGACTAACTATGTTTCCACAGTTTTTTGAGGGCATGTAGTGTGCTTTATGGTCTTTGGTGGTTGTTTATGCAGCATTATCTTTTAGTTTGACATTGACAAAGAATGCATCTACAGAACCAGAATTGGTATATCGCATGTTGTCCTTGGGGACTTTTGAGAGAATGGCCGCTAAATGGATAAGGGATACAATCATATTCATCTCGAATATGTGTCCGCTTTTCTTTCATAGGGTGTCTCGTGTTATCAAGCTCAGTTACTGAGCTCCTTTCTCAAAAGTTTCCAATCTGGGACCTGATTGGGTTTATTTTGTGTATATGTCCCTCCAACTTTCTGGGTTGAGTTTATATTATTGTATATTCTTGAGCAGAATTTGGCCTTTTAGAGATTGTTTATTTTAACTTTTACACAATTGGAAACCTATATTGCGGTAGAGCAAGTTTCTGGGTTTGAACGGAGTTTTGCGTCTTTCCTTTTTGTTGAGTTTACATTTTTGCTCGATCCACCAGGGAGGTAATTCATTTAGGTTTTTTTATTATGTCATATTCAACCTGCCACCGCTCAAAACAATTTTGATGACATTTACACTGCAATTATCAAACAATCATCTAGGCCTCCAATGCAATCATGTGTCGGCTATTTCAATTTTTTGCATGCTTCCATTCTATTTAGATTGATATTTAAACTGCAACTTATTAATAATTAAAGCTAAAGTAAAACAAACTTGACGAGCAGCAATATGTTAACCAATTACCATAAATGAAAACATCTAGATGGAGATATTAAAGACAAGCTTCTGATTTTCATAACTTGCTATCATAAATACAAGACATTCATAATTTCTAGGTTTAATCATGTGAGCAGCATCTGCATATCATTACAACTACTGTTTACATAGAAAACTAATCCAAGCAATTTGATGTCAGGTATATGATCCTGAACAATCATATGACATTATCTCATGCATGTGAAAACAACCAAATACTGAAAAGAACAATGAAAATAATAACCATGGAAATTCGAGAGGGACAATAGAAGTGTTTGGGTGGAGGAAACAATGTTGGCTCCTGGCATCCTAAGATCAAATGGCTCTAGATCTGATCGAAAAGGGAAGATCTCTCGATTACCAGTAGACCAATATTTCTTTAGTTTCACTACGTTAAAGCTTTTGTCCTGCAGCTTGTAGAAGATAACTCTATTGTCATCCAACATCAAAGCAATATCTGCATTATAAAACCCACCAGTGGTTGAAAACCTTTACAGCTTCAATGTCCACTTCCATCCTCAACTCCCAATTTTGTTTTCCATTATCGAAAACCCAAAGTTTCATCTTTTTTGGTGACAAAAAGGTAAACCCAAGATTCCGCTTATACTTAAAAAGATTTTCAAATGGATATTTGTAGCTTATACTAAAAAAGATTGTCAGATGGATATTTGTATTCGTCGAAATTGAGATCTGAAAGAGACAATCTTTGAAAAACCTCTTTCCCATCATAGTTTAAAGACATCTCCCGATGACCATTTAGTTTGAAATAAATCAAACCACCAACATGCACTGCTGGAGTAACCTCATCAAAGAATGATCGCGAATGGATCAACAAATCATTTCCTTGTCTCCGCTCCCAATGTTCTGAATCTAAAATTTCACGTCAAAAGTAATTGAGACATTGTCTCCAACAATGATGATAACGTGTCAAGGGGAGGACAACCTTATAATCCTAAAGTGGAGAGGATTTGATCTCAGCATAATGAGAGCAACTTTTTCAATACAATAACGAGTTCTTGGATTAGGAAGTTTCACCCATTGATTAGTGCTTGGCTTACAGATGTTATATCTGTGGTCGCGATTAACCATTTTGACACAACATAATATCCCTTGCATTGTGGAGGCCAAAATCTTCATTTCAAAGGGGTAGTATCAACGCTTTTTTACTTGTTCATCAATGGGAAGATGGAATGGGGTTGTAGTACTATTCCCTGAACAACCATCCATTGCTACAAATTCTAACACGTACTTGCAAAATAATAGAGATTGGAAAAAATATCCTAAGATATTTGACTCCTTGCAAGGAATTGTGACATGAAACTCGATTCGAAGGTCGTGTCATGCCATTCTTTATCAACAGCCTTGCAAGTGTCTATTGTTTTCAATGAGGTTTGAATTAATAACTTGAAGATTATATCAGAAGGAATAAGAGAGGAAGAAGTCATTGTATGCATATAATTTTAATGAGAGGACAAGACAAGAAGAGCAAGTTTCGGTAATGAGAAAAACATTGTTTGACTAAAGAATATACATAAGGAATTCCTCAATCGACTAGCCAGGAAAAGGAGTAGGAAAAAATTGCTTATTTCGAAATTAATAGAACTCTTTCCTAGAATGATTAGGAGTAGTAGGTGAATTAATATGCTGTTTAATAAAATAACTAAACAAAACATACTAAATTTTGGGAAGTTTTGAAACATTATTAGTTCCTAGTACTATGTATCAACTGTCTAGGAATAGCACTATTATTTCCCTAAAAGAAATTATTGGTCTTGTGTGAAAGAGCAAAAAATTAGTTGAGTTCACATGGCTGGACATTTTTAATAGAAAAACTATCTAATTACATATTTACATAGATATTCCTATCATATATATTGATCCACACAATAATTTGAAATAATTACCTACTATCTCATTAAATAGGTAGTTTCGTACCAAATTCAAGTCACATGCATGCATATGATATTAGATACTTGTATCGTTGACAGTGGATACATCTTGAAATATCTAGTATACAAAATACGAAAAGTGAGCAAGAACAGCACATGTATACATTCCGAAATAATAATACATTGGAAAAAAGCTAGCGAGAGAGGAGAAAGGCGAGTATTAAACATGTCCTTGAATTTACTACAATATCCTGAAGATAGTTTCATGCAGTACTACCAAAAGAGCTAATGCGATTTTCTTGTTTTTTGCAGCAAAAAGGAAGACTAGCTCCAGATTTTCTAGTGGTGCATCCATGTTATAGAAATCCTAGATTTGTCACAGCTTGAAAGTATATATAAGTTTCACTTTACACAATATATAAATGTTCATGGTGCAAAGCTGATATTTCCTCTCAACATATAATTAATGTACTTAATACAAAAGGTTAGAAGATTCAAAAGCTTACCCTTGGAGAAAAAAGGGGATTGGCGGCTAAGTTGCTCCAAGACCTTCCAAATACCTGCCCCATGAATTGGTTATTCCTAAATGAGTCGATCTTCATTTTCACTGGCAGAGATGTTGAGGACAATCGGCTAGTGTCTTTTGCAGCCTTCTGTTCTATTCAGGCTGACATTTAGACTGCAATTGATTAATAATTAATGCGAAACTGAAACAAACTTGACGAGCAGCAATATGTTCACCAATTATCATAAAAGGAAACAGCTAGTTGGAGATATCAAGGACAAGCTTCTGATTTAATAACTTACCATCATAAGAATAAGATATTAATAATTTCTAGGCTTTTCAACATACATCTGAGCAGTATCTGCAGACCATTAGAACAGCTGTGCCATGCATTAGAAAACAACAAAATACCAAAAAGAAAAATGAAAATAATAACCAAGGAAATCCAAGAGGGACGATAGAAGTGTTTGGTCGAGGAAGCAATGTTGGCTCCTAGCATCCTAAGATTAATTAGCTCTAAATCTGATTGAAAAGGGAAGATTTCTCAATTACAATTAAATCAACATGTCTTCAGTTTCACTACGTTAAAGCTCTTGTCCTACAGCTTGTAGAACATAACTCTGCTGTCATCCAACATCAAGGCAATGTCTGCATTATAAAACCCACACACTGTTGGAAATCTTGCCACCTCCTTTACAGTTTCATGTCTACTTCCATCCTTAACTCCCAATCTCGTTTTCCATTATCGACAACCCAAAGCTTCATCCCTTTATGAGACAAGTAGGTAAATCCAAGCTTCTCCTTATACTCAAAAAGCTTGTAAGATGGATAATAATCTTTGTATTCGTCAAAACGGGGATTTGGAAGAGAGAATCTTGAAAATGCCTCTTCCCCATCATAGTTTAAAGCGATCACTTGATGGCCATTTAGTTTGATATAAATCAAACCACCTGCATGAACTACTGAAGTAACCTTGTCAGAATGGTCGTGAAGGGATCAACCAATCTTTTCCTTGTCTCCATTTCCAAGACTCTGAATAAAAAATCTCACGTCTATAGTAATCGAGCTCCTGTTTTCAATAATGATGATAAGTAGTCCAACGGGACGACAACCTTATAATCTAGAAGTGTAGAGGATTTGATCGCAGCACAATGAGAACAACTTTGACAGTATGATAACGAGTTCTTGGATTAGGAAATTTCGCCCATTGATTAGTGCTAGGCTTACAGATGTGATATCTATGGTCGTGATTCACCATTCTGACACAACATAATCCCTTGCATTGTGGAGGCCACAATTTGCATGTCGAAGGGGTAGTGTTGAGGCTTTTTAACTTGTTCGTCAATAGGAAGATGGAACGGGGTTGTAGAACTATTCCCTGAACAACCATCCATTGATACAAATTCTGATACGTACTTGCAGAATAATTGAGTCTATAAAAACTATCCTGAGATATTTTGACTCCTTGCACAGAATTATGGCATGAAACTCGATTCGAAAGTCATATCATGTCATTCTTTATCAACAGCCTTGCAAGTGTCTGTTGTTTTTAAGGAAGTTCGAGTTAATATCTTGAAAATTGTATTAGAAGGAAGTGGAGGAGAAGAAGTAGAAGAAGGCGGCATTGCATGCATATAACTTTAATGAGAGGACAAGACAAGAGGAGCTAGTTTCAAAATGAGCAAGACATTGTTCGACTAAAAAAGAAAAGGAAAAAGAAAAGGAAATAGTCCAACAGTACATAAAGGCAAACAAAGGAGAAGAAGAATGAAAAAAGGTGAGCAAAGTCCTCTGCCACCGCTACGATTTTGTATTCGCGCAACCACTGGTGTTGTTTGTTTTGGAAGCCAGAAAGGATGAAATAAAAGCTGGAGAAAAGACATTAGAGGAGGGAATCAATTTTTTCTCAATCACGTCAAAAATGTTTCAATTTTTTCTCTTTTTCTCTGTTCGGTTGTTTCTTCATTGTTGATGTAAACGTGGCATAGTATGCATACGAAGCTAAAATTGGACATGACTCACTGTATTAGAAAGTTTTTACTTGTCTCTGGCATGTCTGTTACGACATGGATGAACTTCCATGGGTAGTAGTGGTAGCTTGGCTTTGAGACTTGGACAGCTTATGTTCTCTGTTGCTTCAATTGCTTTCCATAGCTATACCGCTTTCTGGTAATGTCTCCCTTCAAGGAGCTAGGTATTCTTTTGTTTTCTTCAGAACTAGATAAAATGAGTGCACTACTTTAATTAGCTCACTCATGATCATTTGGTAATATTCGTGTTTTTGAGTAAGTACATTAACTTGTGAAGAACATATTATTTGGCACTCTCTATTATCTTTTACAAAAGTGTTACGAATAATTGATTAACCATTTGCGAGTGTTTTTCTCTTATGCAAGGTCCATATATAATTCAAGTGTTACGCATTTTATTGAACTAGTGTTGCACGTGTCCTTTATTGCTTTACAAATTTAGAATGATTAAACTTTTATGGAATTATCCGCCTAATGAGTAATAAAATACAATAATTACAAATTAATCTTTAAAAGTATGGTAAGAAAGAACTTATGAGGGATGTATCTTGATGTTTAAAATGAATTCTTTCTAAGCAACCGATTATCAATTTTGAACTTTGGTTAGTAGTTAGCAAACTTCCAATAAAGTCACAGATAGCTAATTTGAGCACAATAAAAATATAGACTTAAACCATACAATTGAAATATGTTGTGAAACGATGAAGAATATAGTGAAACTAAGAAGGAATATAAAGAAAAGATGTAGTGGTATTTCTTATTCACTTTTGTTTATTTCTTTTCTCACTTATGCATTTTGTTACAAGAAAAAGGGGTATATATACTTGTGTATACATGGTCATTTATGATTTTCTTATTGCCATTTATACACCTTGTACTCCAAGTATAATACATGGATAAATAAGTTACAACATGTACTAAAATTAGTGCAAATGCATCTTACACGTGTCTATTATGTGTATATTTATGTTGCCACAAATTATATTATGTTGACAAAGAAAATATTTATTTGGACATCTATTTTACAACAAAATAATCATTATAATAATTATAGTTGAGTCTCTTCATTACCTATTGTTATTATACTATTCATAAACACCATACAATTAAAATAATGACCTAACACATTTGGCGATCTAAAGTTAAAAAGCAAATTAAAAGTCTATTGTCGCACAAGTATAAAGAATTAGCCTAAAGGAAGTAAACTAACATCAGCTTGCCCTTTGAAATCAAAATATTAATTAGGTCTAATTAATGAAATATCAAAAACTAATTATATATCAAATAATATTATAAACACTAAAAGCAGAAAGATTTAAGCCAAAAATTGAAACTATCATTTGCACTAGCTAATCTTTTTCGTTCCTTCATTTTACTTATTATTATTATTATTATTATTATTATTATTATTATTATTATTATTATTATTATTATTATTATTATTATTATTATTTGATTTACTTTAAAAGTTTATCTTCATAACTCATATATAATTACCTATTCAATTGATACTCTTAACATTCATAACTTTCATTTTTTTCATATTCAGAACTTTCAAATATTTAGTTTGAAACTTGAGGATATCTTTTGGTATTCCTCCATTTTATCCACATATATAACTTTATCTTTTTAGTTGCATAAAATAGTGAAGAACTTATATTACACATTATTATTAATTCATGCTTTATGAAGATGCCTCTTGAATTTGTATTGGTTATAGGAGAAGTACCAACAAAAACTAAGAAAATTAGTTTACAGATTTTGTATTTCTTTTTTCTTATATGTATTATCATGATTAAAGTCTTAAGAAAGATATGCTTGTCGTTTTTCCTTTTGATTGTCATAAGTCTATATTTTTATTTAGGCTCAAATTAGTGATTTTTACTTAGGCTCAAATTAGTGATTTTTACTTACTACCAACCAAAGTTCAGGGCTTCTGATTTCATAACTTGCTATTATAAATACAAGACATTCATAATTTCTAGGTTTTTCAACAACCAATCGAGTAGAATTGTAGATCATTACAATCGGAGGCAAATCTAGGAATTCAACAACATGGGTGCGCCATTTAAAAATGGGACAAAGTAATATTGTTGGTTGGGATTGAACCCTCAACCTTCATCCAAGAAAAGAACCCTTAAATAAATGAACCAACTTTGCATTTTGGGAATGAGTTCCTTTAGCTAATATTCAATATATTTTTTAAGAATTATACAAGTAATATACTACATTTAGTCGGATGACCACGGGTTCCCGTGACCCAAAAAATATACTTAAATTCGCCCCTGTTTACAATAACTGTTTAGATAGAAGACTAATCCAAAAAATTTGGTGTCAGCTATATGATCCTCAACAATCATATGACATTGTCTCATGCTTGAAAAAACAACCAAATACCGACCAGCAGATACGATGACCCTACAGATAGAGATCCAGCAGTTATGGGTCGACATGACAGTAGCCCTTGTTGCACCAGTGGCATTCCCACATACTACAAAAGAAAAATGAAAGCAATAACCATGGAAATCCAAGAGGGACGATAGAGGTGTTTGGGTGGAGGAAATAATGTTGGCTCCTGACATCCTAAGATCAAATGACTCTAAATCTAATCTAAAAAGGAAGATCTCTCAATTACCAATACACAAACATTTCTTCAGTTTCACTGCAGTAAAGCTTTTGTCCTGCATCTTGTAGAAGATAACTCTGTTGTCATCCAACATCAAAGCAATATTTGCATTATAAAACCCACCCGTAGTTGAAAGTCTTGGCATTCCCTTTACAGCTTCAATGTGCACTTCCATCCTCAATGTGACATCCCGTACCTCCATGATCTTATGTCCCTATGTTTCAAGCCTCATTTGTTTAGGTGGAGAGTGTATTAGGGTCATGGTAGACCCCTAATACTTGGACCAGTTGAAGACTTACCTCTGAGTGGAGTTTTGGGTGTTGGTTCATGCAAGGGCTAACTTTAAATGAGCATAAGTTTTCGCATACTTGGAAATGGATGGCCCATAACATGTCAAATGAAATCCCTTTGAGTTAGCTTTCCAATGCACTTGGTTTCACCTCATTTTGAGTTCGGATAAAGGAGTTAGGATTGTTTTCGCGAGACCCTCCCGTGCAATGATGTCACGCAGACAGCTTGACGACCAGTGAGGTGTTGGACGGGCCTTTTAGATGGCTTAGGGCTGGAAAACTCCATTTTTGGCCTAAGAAATGTGGCACAGCCCAGTGGTACGGGCCATGTGGCTTGCCATTGACCATGTGGAGGGTCGTGCAGGTGTGCAAGAGAGACAAGGTTGACATGAGGGGAGATTTTGTCTTAGTGTGGTGCCATGGGCACCTTAGACGGGCCGTGAAAGGGCAGAAGGCTCATGGGACTGGGGCGTAGAGTGGCTGGCCAATTTTTGTCTAAGTTTGGTGCAACGAACCACTACATGGATGGTGAAGCACCACATGGCTAGTGAAGTGGCCCGTCAAAGTGACATCGACGCTAACTTTTTCTCAAGTGTTCCAATTGCAATTTTGAACCTAAGTCTTGTCTCACGGGCACTCCACACGACCGTGGAGTGCTACAAGACCAGTCAAGCCTCCAGGTGAGGCAACACTTTGTCAATTTTTCCATCCGTTCACTAATGACGTTTTTGTAAATTTTAATTACTCTAACGAATTTTTAGACTTCCAATGTTGTCTTAACCTCCCCAAAAGACCTAAATCGTCTTCCAAAGGATCAAACTCATTGCTCTCATCCCAAATATACTCTCATATTCTCTCAAGAGCCTCCATCAAACCCCAATACAAATTCAAGGAAACTCAATGTCACGCCCCAGAAGGGTACCCTAGATGTGACTGGCACTCGAAGACTATTTCTAGTCCCCAAGCGGACCACCTAGTCTCATCGCCATCATTCCATCCATTCATATGCGAAAGATTCAATAAAATACTAAACTATCATAAGATAATATGGATAAATATCTCAAAGAAAGGAAACGGGAATCAACAAGCCCGACACTATCCATCAACCATCTATGTCTACGAAGCCTCTATAACTAACATCTAAGAAGGCACCATGACAGGTCATGGTTGCCACAATTAAAATAAATACTGATATAAAAAGAAATAATAATCATCCTCCAAATGCTAGGGAGGACTCACCACGGTCTGAAATCAAAGCTCTGAACCTCAACGGTTGGGCTGCTGAAGTCCTATTTCTACAGAATCTGCATCATGAAATGATGCAACACCAAAAGGGCGTTAGTACATGGAATATACTGTATATAAAACGGGATAAAGTAAATGGAACAAAGTAACAATCACTCGTCGACCACTCAACCTCACCTCAGAGTATGGGACCGGACTCTATCACCTCACTGTCCCTCTAAACATCAAACCATCACATCAAATCAAAATTCTATCAGCAGGAGACCTATTTAAGAGTTTCTTGGACCTACACCCATCACCTATGAGCTAGTGATGGTACAACGAAGTGATGTCGTTGCGGCATCTGCCAGTACCTTGGCGGGGTAAAAGGGCGTGTATCAAAGGTTTATAATAATAATAAGTCCTCTTTTGGGTCTAAGGAAACATCTGTTCTCACGGTCCAATCCTCTGCTACGCTGGCCACATAGGTAATGAGTGTGAGTGGGATTCACTCTTACTCATTTTCGGTGCTCGGTACTCTTCCCAGGACTCGACATGCTCATAAGTCTATCAATTCATCAAGGATTTCCATCACTCAACCTCTACGGCCAAGACTATCCTTTCAAATTCAAGGGAATGTATTCATCCAACTCTACCAAAATTGTTTTCAGCTATCACAGTCATCAACACACAGCACCTCAGAACTCAAACTCAGGTAAACATCACATTCAGACAATCAAGGCTCTAGATATCCCCCTAAGTTCATTATTCAAGTCTTTACAAAGAGAATTCGTAAGTGTTAGATTACAATCACATAATAAAGTATGTATACAGTAAACTTTAAGTATGATGATCATCAATTTAGGATATAAAATATAATTTATAAGAATATTTTCAATAATTAAAGATAATATCCAAAGCATTAAATGATAATACTCAAGAACATTCAAGAAATCATTATTCAAGACTTCTAAGCATCAATTTTACCTCCTAACTCTATATTGGGCTCATGGAAGAAGAATTTCATGCTTTTGGGTAACCTTTACATACCTGGGAATGACGAATCTTCAAGGAATTGGAGCTTCACAGAAACCCTCACCTCTCTTGTTCTTCTCTTCTCTCAGAACTCACGTAAAAGTCTTGGAAAATTCATGGGTTTTAAAACCCTTTTTGTATGAAATATACTTTAAAACCCATTTTGGGGATATTAAAATAAGTTGGGAAGGACAAATTGCCCTTCCCAAATTAAAAAGAAAAAACACAATTTTTGGTACATAGATGCGTGTCCGGAGGGGGTGCACACCAGTATATTTGGCAACTTTTTGGAAAACAGTTCCCATCGAAAAAAACAACAAAAATCACAAGTTCAAGTCCGCTTCCCTGGAGAACGCAAATTTGCTATTGTTTTTGCAAAAATTGTGCAATTTCATAATTTGGCCCGGTTGCTCTTAATTCGGACCGAGACCATTTTCTGACTCGATTTTCTGCGTTGATCACAAATCTAGTCTCGAATTTCCCATCGGAGCTTTGGAAGATGCATTGTGTGTATGATGCATTTTAGGAGCATTTTGGTAATTTTACGAGGTGTTACACTCAAGAACAAGTTTTGGATTCCAAGACCCACTTCCAAGCTTCCATTCTTTCCCAACTTAATCTCAAGAAACTCAAAGTCTAAGGTATGTGGGTTTCATTCATGGGTTCGTTTAACACATGAGCCTAAGCTTACTTTTTACATGAATTTCATGTTTCTAAGTTGATTTACTTATGGTCTTAGTTACTATGAATTTGACTATGAACTAAGTTGGAGTTTCATTAAAGCGTGATTATTTAAGCATGTTTTGACCTATGAATTTATGATCTATTCTAAGATTTGATGAAGGGTTTCAATGTATATTGAATGAGGGTATTACCAAGTTTTGGTAGGTGGTTTTACATTGATTTTTCTTGTATAATTTTACTCTTGAATTGGATGGTTTTACACTAGCACCACACAGCCGCCAAGTGTTTGATAAAATGTCCAATTAAGGTTTCTTGACGTGTTGAAGGTCTAAAGCATGGTATATGAGTTGAATGAATTTATGATGATGAAAGTATGGTATTCATGTGTTGATTTCATGGAAAATATCGATAGTGATGAAAGTTAACCAAATTGAGGGGTTGGTGCCTCATTAACCAAAGTGAGGGGTTGGTACCTCATTAAGCAAAGTGAGGGGTTGATACCTCATTAACCAAATTGAGTGGTTGGTATCTCACTAACCAAATTGAGGGGTTGGTACTTCAATCACCTAGATTGGGGTGGTACACTCGATAACCAAGTTGAGGGTTGATACCTCAAGCACCTAGGATAGGAGGTGATAAACCCATTAGCCAAATGATGGTCTCTTCCTATGCATGTAGTATGTTCTACATAAGCATGTTGTACTTCAAATAGCATTCATACATATCATATTGTTAGTATGTTATTCATTGCTTATGATTATGCATTTTGCCTATGATACCTATCTCTTCTTGTATCGCATCCTACATACTTAGTATATTCAAACGTACTAACGCATACTCTATGCCTACATGATGTTACCATGTAGGAACTGGAGC
>JAPFFP010006532.1:0-17589 GCA_026153255.1 Solanum medicagineum
GGTCAAGGGCCACTCCAAGGAGGCTCCACATGGTCTGTATAGCACCACACAGACCGTGAAGGCTTCCATGAAGCGTCACCTTGGTCCAAAATTTTTCGGAATCAAATTTCCAAGCTCCATTGAAGTCATACATGTCCAAGTCCTTACACTCTAATATAAAAAGAAATTGTCAGTTATTATTATTATTTCAAATAATTATTTTTCCAATATTTATGTAGAACTTATTCTTATTTGTCAATCGAGAAGAACTTCAAATTCTTTACTTACCATAGTGTGTTTCTTTTATATAATTTCTCGATAAAAAATTTAAGTTAGTGGCAACAATATGAAACACGAAAGACACGGTAGCCAAAGAAAGTTTAGAAGTTAGCATAAAAAATTGTAAGATAATATATGAATATAAAATTCATAGAAGACATGAGAGGAAATATGAATATAATCACTAACATCTACAATATAAGAAAATTCTTATAGAAAGAGAACCTGAAATACACAAAACAACTTTGATGCTGTAATAACCCTCTAGGTCATTTTTGCATTTTTGGGTATTTTGTATCTGTTAGAGCTTACGTATGGTGATCCCTAGTCATTTGTGACTCACTGGCACAGTCGCCTAGTCGTTCATTTGAGAGATGTGCAATTTTCTATAATATAGGCCGATTTAAATTTTAAAAATGTTTAGTGGTAAAGTTGGAGTAAATGGCCCCGAAATAGAATTCTGATAATTCCATTAGCTCTGGAATGGCCAAATTAGGGTAGAAGCATGTTTGGTATTAGTTATACCTAGATTTGCAAATTTTTCCTCCAGAATAGATCAGTAGTTGACTTTAATCAACATCCTTGCTAAACATGGCCGAATGGGAATTCCGATAGCGCGGTTAACTTTGAAACATTGAGTTTGGTCTAGACTGACATTTCATTTGGTTCTTGAGGCTTTTGGGTGCATTTTGATCCCCTCAATAACTTTTGGTATTGGAAAGTGAGACACATATTGGATCTAAATGACCTTCAGTGAGAATTTCAACTACACCGTTGAGTTTGAAATGTCATTTCTTATTAGATTTTATATATGGTTTGTATTTTTTGACTCTGAATGAGGCTGTAGCATCGAAATTAAGTTAGAGCAGTTGTTGAAAATTAGAGGCGGTGGGTGAATTGGCCCACTAGGAAGCTGCCATGTGTTAGGTGGTGGAAATAATTTAAAAAAGGAAAAGGGGATATATCAGTGAATTTCTAGAAACATAGAGGAACAATATGAAACTTCTGTCCATCATAAATTACTCGACTTTAATTTGATTTCGACGATTCAAAAGGCTAACTTGTGTATTATTTCAAGCGGAACATCATGGAAGTATCAAAAATTACTTTTGACACGTCTTTTGAGGTACATTTGGCCATTTTGCTGCTGTATAATATTATGATTTTTTGGAAAAATCGGAATGTGATAACTCAATCGCTTGAATCAATTTTAGTTAGATTTTAGTCTAAACTAGTCTAAATTGAAGACTTCTTCAAAGCTTACACAGTGGTATTAACGATTGTTTCTGATATTTCTCGGTTTGTGTAAAAATTCAGGTCAAACAGGCTGCCTATATTGTTTTTATTGAAAAGAAATATTATTTATTTTTCGGCTGTTTTATATCATTATAGCTTTTGAATTAAGCTCAGAGGAATATGGAGATTATTATATGAGCTTTGTTTTGGAATTTTGTTGTGGGCACACTTTTTTTAACAAGAAATCTAACCTAAGCCAATTTTTTTCTATGATTTTAATGTCAAAATGACTGTATTGACATTACCATTCTATTTTTTTATAGCTAGACAACTTTCTAAGATTGCTCGGAGAGGAAAAGTGCCAACAGAGTGATCAGACGCATATGTGAGCAACATATAGGTAGGCTACAACCTTCCCTCTCTCAGACTGCGTGGAATATGTTAATATTGTTTGGGATTGACTAATAGGGAAGCAGGGGAAAAGGGTTAAATCCCTATATGTTGAATATGATTATGTGATTGTTCTAGCATCTACTAGGGTGTGAGGCCACATGTGGATAATTTGTCGAATTCCTACTGTATTGTTGGTTATTTGGGTTGATAGAATGATGATTTGATCTGTTGAGGATCCATTAGGGGACTAATATGTGATATCTGTCATATGCTGACTATCAGCTTACTGGGAACTGACAGGGCTATCGTTTGACATGCGGACCATACCTGTGACTGTTATATTCATATCTACTATATTTACACCTTCTTGTTGTTATTATTAGGCCTTAGGCTAGTGATTCCCTAGACCATGCAAAATAGGATCGCTGAAAAGATATATTGACATTCAGTGTGACTTAAGAGACATAGATCCTTATAGATCAGATTAGCATCTTAAGTCTGGTAGACTATAGTCTCAGTTACATCCTATATACCACCAATGCGAGTTCATGTCAAGTCCGTGGTCTGTGTTAAAATCCAGGACATAGCCTGATGCTTGCAGCCCATGCCACTCCCTGATGTTCAATCCAGGGTATTGCCTGAGTTCACCATGCCCTGATGTCCAATCAAGGGTATTGCATGCCCTGATTTCTAATCCAGGATTTCGCACGCCTTAATGTCCAGTCTAGGGCATGATTTGAGGTCCAGTCCAGACCAGGGTACTTTATTGGGTCGCATTTGCAATTTGAGGTCCCTGCTCTACGACACGGGCTTCACGAGGTCACATCCACAGTTTGAGGTCTGGGCTTTGTGTTCCCCTCCTACCTTTAAAGTTGGGTTACTAGTTCAGATGCAATTGAGTGTTTGGGATTGATTGAATATACTTGGCTAGTTGGTCCACGTGTGTACCCATTGGGTTTATAGAGGCCCGACAGGTGCATAAGGTTAGGTTATATAGTATCTTCTTCTCATGTACCTACTTATCCTACATGGTTCTGTTAAGTACTGTTCGATTCTATTTGTTATTAGTATGACGACATTTTAGCTAGATGGTTCTATCAGAATTGCGGTTATGTATACATGATGATTGGGTTAGGAGCTTAGTTCTGACTTGATATTCATAGCCTTACACCTATTCACCCTTCATTATGCGGTGGGTGTATAGTCTGGGATTATAGAGATCCGATTGGTGTACAAGCATAGATAGTATGGACTTACACCTATATAGAGCACCACCCAGCCTTCCAGTCCTCAATTACTAGCTATGGTTGTAAGCATATGAGCCAAGTTCTTGCGATTATATACTTGTGGAGTTATATTTGATATATCCCTGCTTTATTTACTGTTCTTACTCAGTCAGCCTATGATGCCTACTGGGTGCCTTATTCTTGGAACTCGCCCCTACACCTCTGTATTTGTTTTGTGGTATAGGTCTTAGCCTGAGCTAGTAGTAGCAGTTCTTCCTGTTATAGCTATATTCGGAGACTAGTGGTGAGCATTGGACGCCCGTGGATCCTTCTAGTTTCCTTCTATATTCATGGCTGTCTTTTATGATTCAAGACCTTCCTTATGTATTATTTGGGTTTTGTATATGTATATAGAGGTGCGTCATGGTTAGTGTGTTGTATCGTGTCTATAGTAGATCAGTACAGGTGACTTCCAGGTCTTGGGAGGGGATATTTTTCAATTGTTATGTTGATGGATGCCTAGTATTAGCTTGTGCTTATGTTGGTTTTGTTAAATTATCCTGTAATGCTCGTTACTAGCTATTTTGGGATAGGGTTAGGCTTGCCTATTGTGGGTAAAGTAGGCGCTATCATGCCCTATAAGGTCGGGTTGTGACAGTTTGTATCAGAGCCCTAGGTTCGCTAGTCTCATCTGTACATAGCTACAGTCTAGTAGAGTCCTGCGGATGGGTGCGAAGATGCCTGTGAATTATCTTCAGGAGTTTATGGGATGTACTAGGAATATTCTCTTTCTTATATCACTTCATGTAGTCATGTTGTTGGTCATTTGGAATCTTATTTGGCTCATTCTTTTGTAGTTACGACTCGTAGAGGCTGACCTTGGGGTAGAGGCAAGGGCGTAGCACCAGCTCCAGGTAGAGCTATAGCTCCAAAGCTAGTGGGGGAGCCCTTGGATGCCACTATTCCCCCTCAGCCAGTCGGGCCCGAGTTGGAATAACCCCCAGCTACCCCTACTATTACAACTACAGTTCAGGCAGCTGCTTGCCGCCTTAGGGGGTCTACAGTCGGCACTAGTACCATCGGCACAACCCATATAGCCTTCAATTGAGCATGCTGCTCCTATCGCGCAACCAAACATTGTGGTGGACATCAGACCTTAGGAGGATCAATGGGTCTGGGTTATTTT
Organism: Solanum medicagineum; assembly: GCA_026153255.1. Classification (NCBI taxonomy): domain Eukaryota; kingdom Viridiplantae; phylum Streptophyta; class Magnoliopsida; order Solanales; family Solanaceae; genus Solanum; species Solanum medicagineum. The sequence continues at coordinate 4,300 of JAPFFP010006532.1, forward strand.
CTTAGATTAGGACCACCAAAATTCTCAAGAGCAATAGTGTAACACCTCTCAACCTGACTCAGAATATCCTTATAGTGTATTTTTTGACTATCTTAAGATCCATTAGTTATTTGGCAAATCTAAGTTGGTATTATTTTTTATGATGCAAAATTGTGTAGGAAAAGGATCACCTGTGATTTTTAGATCACCTATATAAATTTTTTTTGTAAGATTTTGCATTTCCAGAAGAGTGCGTGACATCTCTGCGTCGTAGAGAGGGTTCACTTATGTACAAAAGTGACCTAGACTTATTCTTAGGTCAAAATAGGGGCAAAATTGAATTTTGCAAAAAATGAACTACGGTGAAACAAGTCCGCGTCGTGGACTTGTACCCTAACAGTTCAAAGTTTTCCTTAAAATTCCTACACCAAGTGAAAAAGCCTTAGAATTTTCTCTAAGCCTATTTAAATGATTTTGGGTGATTTTTGGCACAAAATCCATTCAATAAATTGCCTTTAGCCCCAAATTATTCCCATTCTTTCACCATTCACTCATTAAAAAGATTCTCTCTCTAAGAAACTCTATCAATGGATTTCTTCTTCCTTAAGTAAAACTCTATTGAAGATCAAGTGAAGCAAAATCCTCCCTATATCTTCAAAATTTCCAAATCACCTAAGGTATGTAAGATTCATCCATAGAATCCTTTCTTCTATGGAGTCTCTTCTCAATTCCTAATTTTTACCTAAATTTAATTATGTAATTGAATGTATTCTTCTCTACTTCTACTCCAATTCATCAATTATGATTGAGATGATGATTATTGATCTATCCTACTACGAATTCAAGTAAATTTCATGAAATTGATGGTTTTGCCATAAGTGATGTGAAGTATATGATTAGGGCTTTTTTTTTAAAAAAAATTGATGTGGGTTCCTTTAGTAAAGATCTAAATTGATTTTAATTGCATGATTTCTACATGGTTTTCATCTAATTGCATGATTTTTACTTAATTGTTCATGGACCCACATATGGCCCTAGTTTCCCTATGATAAAACTATGACTTTATAATGATTTTAATGATGATGATGATTTGAAAGGGTAACCTAAAAACCCTAATGTTATGATAATAATGATAAGGTGGGGAATATACCTACACTAATATGAAAAGTGATGTAGATGGACTATTCCTTTGTTATGATGAATTCATGATGTCTAATGTACAAGCTATGAAAGTATGATTTTGATAAAGCATGAATTATGATGATGTCTATCTATATGCATGATTATGTGTTCTGTGGAATATGACTTAGCACCGAGAGGGTATTAGTAGACTCCATTGTCCCATAACTATGTGCCACCATAAGAATGATGTTCATGTTAATATGCCTTAAAGGTGTGATAATGGATACATTTAAATTTAATGATAGACATACACCTTGCTAGGATAGAGCCTAAAAGTTGTGTTCAAATGATGGGTTCGCACTATGCTAGGACAGAGCTTATAGGGTAAGGATCAGGTCTAACTTGGCATAGTAGAGTCCTCTTTTGCTCGGTGTAGAGGGAACAACGGGATTCCATGTAATAGTCCACATGGTCTTAATGTTAGTTATGGTGTAATTCCCATATATGTATGTCTATTAGGTGATGAAATGTTTTATGGTGCTCCCACATATGATTTTAAATGTTGCATTACTCATGCATATCTTGTCCTTGCTCTATTGTTTATGTCTATGCATATTACTATAATGTACCATGTATATTGATGCATTGCATGCTTTCATACTTAGTATCTTCCAACGTATTAACGCATACTCTTGCCTACATGATATCACCATGTAGGGACTGGCGATGATTCTATCACTCATATATGTGGCTAGCTTCTGGACATTGCTATTGAAGATTGGTGAATGGTTAATGGACAAGCCCTATATTTCTTGCTTATGATGTTGTTCTAAGACTTTTGTATTTTGCTAATCTTGAGGGTGAGCTAGTAAAGCTATGTTCTAGACCATTCTAAGATCTATGATATAGTGGCATGTTTTGGACACTATGTTGATGATCCCTTTAATGGGAAATGTTAACTCTTATGATACTATTTTCTGCTTGCCTATTCTTATGAATGCTTGTTTTACCTTATGTACGCTTATTATATGAAAAAGAGGCTTGGATGGGGCACCTTAAGGTGTCACTGTAATCATGTAAAATTTATTAAATATAAATTTTAAAATAATTTAAATTTATGAATATATTAGTCCAAATAAATGTTATGTATTAATATAATTGGGGTAATTATTTAAGTCCAATGAATACAAATTTAATTAAAGTCCAAGTTAATTAATTTGGGTTATAATAGACGAGCACAAATTAGTATGCCCAATATCATTTCATCCTAGAGGCCCATCTTGACGTCATGTGTCAAATGACATGGCATGCCAAGTTAGACAAAGAAGCTAATAGGATCACACCATGTGTCAAAATGACATGCCCACTTCAATAAGGCCTAATATGCCATGCCACTTAAATCTGATTGACTGAAGGAAAGTCTTTCCTATCATAATTCCTCTATTCTACAACTATAAATAGGGGTTTTCATAATTCAAAGGGACATCAAGAATTCTAACAAGAAGCTATAGAGATCTCATGGATCAAATGCCATAGATTTCTCTACAAGTTCAAGAATTCAAACATTCAAGCATTCAAGCATTCAAGTTTAAGAAAAGGCTTAAAAGCCTTTGAATTAAAGATCAAACTCAAGAACCAATTCAAAGTTCAAGATCAAACTCAAGATTCAAGAATAATCCTAAAAATCTTGAAAAGCCCTTGAGTTCAAGTTTATATCAAGTTCAAGTACATAATAAGTTCATCAAATCCATAAATCAAGATCAAGACCACAAGATTCAAGATTAAGCCCCAAATCCCTTGAATTCAAGTACAAGTCAAGATCGAATAGATCAAGTTTCATAAGATTCAAGATCAAGCTAAAGAGCCCTTGAATTTGTATTTAAGAAGATGAATGATAGGACTCATGGAGATTGTAACACTCACATATTGAAATTAAGTATTAAAATTGTTGCAATATTTTTGTTCTTAATTATTATTTTCTTGATGTGAATTTTATCTTCTACAGTTACATTCGTCGTGTCACAGCTAGGCCTAGGTTCAGGTCATGACAAACTTGGTATCAGAGAACAAGGTTTGAAAGCATATAGGGAGCCTAACATGTCGCGTCTGGTAGAGTCTTATTCATAGATGTGAAGTACGCCACATCCATGAATAGGAGGCTTTGAGATGTTTAGAAAATCCTCATTTCTTTGTGATCTATGTCGTGCTTTCAATATTCATTCTCTCTAATGCTGGTCCTTTGAAATTTTCAAAAATGGCTCCACAACATGGTCCATTACCTGAGTGAGTTTATGCTAATGAGGAACAAACTCTTCCGGCTCCCCAAGTCCCTCAAGGCCCTCAAGCAAACCAAGTGACTAATGACGAGTTTAGGGTCACTATTACTATGTAGGCCGAAGTTGTTGCTTCTCCAAAGACTCCTACCCTGACTTTTAGGGTAAGGGATTTTACTAGGATGAATCCCCTAGAGTTCCATGGTTCTAAGTTGTGTGAGGACCCACAAGAATTTATTGATGAAGTTTACAAAGTGGTTGAGATTATGGGAGTATCATCGGAAGAGAAAGCAAAGTTGGCGGCTTACCAACTTAAGGGAGTAGCTCAAGTTTGATTCATACAATGGAAATTTAAGAGGAGTAATGAGTAAGGTCCTATTTGTTGGGAGCTCTTTAAGGCCGCTTTTCTTGATCGTTTCTTTCCTCTTGAGATAAGAGAGGCAAAAGTGGTGGAGTTTATGAACTTGAAGCAAGGTGCTATGTGTGTGAGTGAGTATGCCCTCAAATTCACCAAGTTATCCAAATATTCTCCTTCTCTTGTAGCCAATTTGAGGGCCTGAATAGATAAGTTTATCTCGGGTATGTTCAATTTGGCAAAATTAAAGTGCAAGATGGCATTGCCTATCAAAGAAATGGATATAGCTAGACATATGACCCATGTCGAACAAATCGAGAGTGAGAAGCTTCAAAGGATATAGGTGAGAGAGTCCAAGAGGGTTAGATCTCATAGTGGTTTTTCTCATGCTAAGTTTGGTGGAGGCCGATTCCAACAAGGACAAGGGTCATCTAATGATGCTAACCAAGGGTTTAGGGTGCCTACTCCTAAAGCACAAGGTGGTGTTGCTAAGGGTGGCGCTACTCCTCCTACGTGTCCCAAGTGTGAGAGCAACCATGGAGATGATTGCTTGAGAGGTTCTAATGCTTGTTTTGGTTGTCGGAAATATGGCACAAGATTTTTAAGTGTCCCAATGTTGCTACTAAGTGTAAGGAAGAGAGACCTCAAGGTCAAGTGGTTCAAAAGGGGAAAGTTCCACAAGGTGCCCAAGCTCAAGGAGGTGGACCCTGTGGCAATTGTTTCTATGCTCTTTATGCTAGTCAAGAGGTTGACAAGTCTCTTGATGTGGTTAAACGTACGTTATGGGTGTTTGATTTTGATGCATATGTTTTTCTTGATCTCGATGAAATAATTTCTTTTGTTACTCCTTACCTTGCCATAAAGTTTTGTCATGACCCAAGCCTAGGGCCTAGACATGACACAACGAATGGGGAGTCCAAAGACATCCAAACGAGCCTCTTAGAATATCATGTACACATCTTTGGTTGCAAAAACAAAATAAGACAACAACAAAGAGTCAATTACAAAAAGGGAAGCGGGACTAAGGAAGTCTTTCATAGCCATAAAAACATAAGAAGAGTCAAGCTCATAAGCATATACAAATATAGTATCCAACAACAACTCTACTTAAGACTTCCCGGGCTCACCCTCATATAATAAGTGTCCAACATGAAGAAGAAGTCTCAACATAGCATGAATAAAATAGATATTGTCCTTGGAGTTAAGGAATTACCAAAGCTTTCTTCAAGAACTAAACTAACCACGTGGAGGAGATCATTAGGAGCTCCGGTCCTTACATGGTAATATCATGTAGGCAATGAGTATGCGTAGTACTTGGAATGTACTAAGTATGCAGGGTGCAATGCAACAAAGACATAAGCCATAATATTCAAAATGCATACATATAGGCAATGGATATAATCTCAATATGACATATATGATCAATGCTTGTAATAAAACATGCATGTAAAATATTTAACTTGCACAATATATCATACATATGTGGGAGGAGACCTTAACTGACATAGACCAAGCGAACAACTACTTGGAATCCAAGGCATGACACTCCCTTGGTAAGGTGATGAGGCATGACACCCCCTCGATAAGGTGACGAGGCATGACACCTCCTCGATAAGGTGTGGTCTACTTACCAAGGTAAACCAAATATGATAACATGAACTAGATGGATCTACCAGCAAAGCCATTTAGGAAATAATATCGTCCTGTGGTGGCACATAGTTTAGAGACTAAAGACTTTATATAAGGATCCCTTGAGTCGAGCCCCCATCTTAAGCCTCAATTGGTGGTAAGTCTAATCGCACGTAATATTTGAAATAATCATAAGTTTAATCTTAACATGCATAACTTGTAAGCGACATGAATCATGACAGGAGTAGCTCATTCACATGCTTGACCTCTACTAGTGAGCTTAACTTGAACATGAGGGTAAAATAGTAATCATGCTTGATCCCTCAACTTGACATGAATGACTCTCAAGAGGATAAAATCTCGAAATAGGGCTAAACTTGTCACTTGTAAGATCATAGATACTTTTCATGAATTTAATAAATGCTTGGAAGCCCTTAATTATCATGAAACCACTTGACTTGTATATTATGTTTCATCAACAACTTAAGAATGCTTGTTATGTAATTTAATCAAACACATGGTGGGTTCATGACACTTGTTCAGAATCATGAAACTCAAGAGTGTAACAAGAAGGAGTAAAATCAATTCAAATCAACCTACCAATAAACCCACCAATAGTGTAGTAAAACCCTCATTTTGGGTACCTTAAAATTCATCTCAAAATTCACCATAGTTCATAGTTTTCGTAGTTCACATCATGCATAACTTTGATAGATATAAGAAAACTCATGGTATGAGATTAAAATTGATATTCATCCAAAATCAACCAACACTTGATAAAATCCATCATAATTTGTGTTCATAATTCATAATAAGAGATACGCATAAGTAATACAACTTGAAATCATGCAATTTTCATAGAATGAGAAGGTTGGGTTCCATGGATGAAAGGACCCATGATGAAGACCCACAAACCTTAAACTTGGATTTTATTGAAATTGAATTGGGGAAAACTTGAAGCTTGAGAGGGGTTCTTGAGATCCAAAGTTGTTCTTGAGATCCTTGAATTTGAATGAGGATTTTGATAAAGTCTTGGAGAGGTTTTAGAGAGGTTTTGTGAGTTCGAGAGTTGAAAAATGACTAAGTATAGATGATTTTACATTTAAATGGGCAATGCCCTTGGACAAAATATGAAAAATAAGAAAAAACTTACACTGGTCCACGTCCAATCAGCAACGTGGACCAAACATGAAGGACCAGTTGTGCTAGTCCGCGCCCAAGCCGCATCGTGCCTGGGGCGCGGATGCACACTTGAAATTGATTAATTAGTGAAAATTATTTTTCGCTACGGGTCTTTTAAATTCTGGGTTTTACCCATTTCCCACTTAATTTTCCCCCATATCAAGAATATGAAGTCAAATTTTTGAAATTATACACGAATTTTAGGTATTAGGAAAATATGATTATGGGACATTTTGAAGCACATAAGGGGTGTGTCAAGTTTGATGTTTCTCAAAAAATCTTAAAAGAGCCATATTCAATCTGTAATCCGGTTGGTGAGTCGATTGTGGCTAAGAAAGTTTATAGAAATTGCCCCATTATGGTATTTCATAAAGTCCTTCTATGTGATCTAGTTGAGCTTGACATGACCAATTTTGATGTTGTTCTTGGTATGGATTGGTTGCATGCATCATATGTCTCTATTGATTATAGAACTCATAGGTCAAATTCCAAATTCCTAATGAGTCTATTCATGAATGGAAGGGAACCAATTCGATGTTTAAGGGTATATTCATCTCCTGTTTGAAGGCTAGGAAAATGATTTCAAAGGGATGTATATATCATGTTATCCGAGTTATGGATGTGGAGTCCAAAATTCGTACTCTTGATTTGGTTCCTATAGTTAAGGAATTCCCTGATGTCTTTCCTGATGAGTTGCTCAGTATTCCTCCCAAAATGAAAATTGACTTCGGTATTGATCTTCTACCCATACTAAACCTATTTCTATTCCCCCCTATTGAATGGCCTTAGCGGAGTTCATATAATTAAAGAAGCAATTGAGGGATTTTCTTGATAAAGGGTTTATAAGTCCTAGTGTGTGTCCATGGGGTGCTCCCATATTGTTTGCAAAAAAGAAGGATGGTTCACTTTGGATGTGTGTGGATTATCAACACTTGAATAGAGTAACTATTAAAAACAAGTATCCACTTCCAAGGATTGATGACCTATTTGACCAATTGCACGGTGTAAGTTACTTATAATTGACCTTTGGTCCGAGTATCACCAAATGAGGGTCAAGGAGAGTGATATTCTTAAGACGACATTCCAAAAAAGGTATAGACATTTTGAATTCTTGGTTATGTCATTTGGATTGACAAATGCTCTTGTTGTCTTTAAGGATTTGATGAATCAAATTTTCTAGCCTTATCTTGACATGTTTGTGGTGGTGTTCATGACTTGTTTGTGTTGGTGTTCATTGATGATATATTGATTTATTGTCGGAGTAAAAAGGAACATATGGGTCATTTGAGAATTTTTTTACGAACCTTGAGAGATAAGCATCTATTTGCCAAATTTAGTAAATGTAAGTTTTAGCTGAGGAAAGTGGCATTCCCTGATCACATTGTTTCTAGTGATGGTGTTATGGTTGATCCGAAGAAAATGAAGGTGGTAAAGAATTTGCCTAGACCATTGTCTCCTTCAAATATTTGGAGTTTCTTGGGTTTTTCTAGATATTATATGAGGTTTGTTAAAGGATTCTCCTCTATTGCATTACCTTTGACTAGATTGACCCAAAATTAGGTAAAATTTCTGAAACACCAAAAAAGTGCCCGAAAATGAGCATTAGAAATGCCCATAATCATAACTTTTTTCCATATATCTCAAAATCCGCGTGCGTGATATCAAAAATTCGACTTCCTATTCTTGATCAGGGCACAAATTGAGTGAGAAATGGGTGTAACCCTGATTTTAGATGACCCGCAGTGAAAAATGAATTTCATCAACTTTGCAATTTCTAGTGAGGGTCCGCGACACCTCTGTGACTCAGACCCATCGCGGACCTGTGTATTTTGTTGTAGTTTATCTTGTTCGGTGCAAGGGCTTGGGGTATGCATAAGAATACCTATACATAGTAATTTTTCAACCCATATCATTCAAGACATTCCCCAAAGCCCTCTCTAACACTTAGCCAATATTTCATCCAAATTCAAGTGACCCAAACTCATTCCAGATCTTAAGAAATTCACCCAAGCTTCAAGTTTTCATCCAAATCTTCATCAAGAAAATCTCCAAATTTGAGGTATGTAGATTTCAACCATTAGGTCCTTTCACACATGGTGCCCAACCTTATTTTCATGTACATTGCATGTTTTCAAGTTGGTTATCTTTGGGTAACATCTATTACGGAATTTGAATATAAACTATGTTGGGGCTTCATAAAATGTGATGGTTTAAGCATGATTTCAGCTATGAATCTTTGACCTATTATGAGATTTGATAAGTGATTTCAATGTATCTTGCATGAGGGTATTACCAAGTGTTTGTGGGTTGATTTACCTTGCATTTTCTCACTTGATTTCGCTCTTGAATTGCATGATTTTGAACTAGCATTACACACCCACCAAGTGTTTGATAAAATGTCCGATTAAGGATTTTTGAGTTATTGATGCTCCATTGTATAGCTTATGAGTGAAGTGACTTTATGATCATGAAAGAAATATATGTATATGCCATGAAAAGTATCTATAGTGTTGCAAGTTGACCACACCTTGTTGGGGGGTGATATGCCTAATCACCTTGTGAGAGGGTGACAAGCCTTGACCACCTTGTCGGGTGGTGACATGCCCATATTACCACATTGAGGGTTATATACCTTGACCACCTTGTCGAGGGGTGACATGGTCATACTACCATGTCGAGGGGTAAGTACCTCATTCACCTCCCAAGGGGGTGATATACCTTGGATTCCAAGTATTAGTTTGCTTGGTCTATGATGATGGTCTCTTCCTACACATGTAATATGTTCTATACAAGCATGATTTACTACAAGCATTGATCATGCATGCCATATTGTTAATATACTACCCTTTGCTTATGATTATGCATTTTGACCATGTTGCCTATTGCTTGTTGCATTGCATCCTACATACTTAGTACATTCAAATGTACTAACGCATACTCTATGCCTACATGATGTTACCATGTAGGAACTGGAGCTCCTCACGATCATCCTCTATGTGGCTAGTTGTGATATCTTGAAGATAAGCTTTAGTGAGTCTTCAAGTTCGGGGATACTAGCTATACTACTCTTGCTTATGTTATTTCTTTATGTTAAACTCTTGATACTATAAGGTTGAGCCGGGAAAGTGTATTGGCCCCAGCTCAAGTCTATGTTTAGAGGTTTTGTTGGACAAGTGATCAATGTAATTGTGCTATGTTCTCGACTCTTTTTTGTTTATGGTTATCTAAAATTTTCCTTAGTCCCTTTATCCTTATCTCTACTCTCTTGTTGTTGTTTAATTGCTTTCGCGACCACGGGTGTGTAATTGATATGCTAAGAGGCTTGTTTGGGGTCCTTTTGGATTTTCATTCACCGTGTCACGTCTAGGCCCTAGATTTGGGTCGTGACAAACTTGATATCAGAGTACTAGGTTGTTAATGGGCCTTGGAATCCAACACACCACATCGATTAGAGTCCTGTTCATGGTTGTGAAGTGCACCACAACTATGAACAAGAGGCTATGAGGTGTTTTAGGAAATGTTTCCCTTTTGTCTTGATCTATGTCATGCTATAGGAGTTAAGTAAGGCTTTCCTACAATGAATGTTCTTTGTTATTTTAGATCATGCCTATTCTAAGAGAAGAAGAGCTCGTTCACCCGAGGAGCAACTAGCCCTTCCCGTTCCTCAAGAGTTTCGGGATGCTATTACCATGCTAGCCCATGCCATGATGAATCAAATCAACAAAGGGGCGAAAACCCCTCATGCTTCTACTCTGGCCTCTAGAGTGAGGGACTTTACTAGAATGAATCCACCGGAGTTCCATGGGACTAAAGTGGATGAGAATCCTCTAGAATTTATTGATGAGGTGTAGAAAGTGTTCTCTATTATGAGTCTAAGGTTGGAAGAGAAAGCGGAGTTGATGGCCTACCAACTCAAAGGGGTGGCCCAAATGTGGTTCACTCAATGGAAGGAGGAGAAGGGGAATGACAATGTTTCCTTTGGGAAGATTTTAAGGCGGCATTTCTCAACCCGTTCTTCCCTCTTGAGCTAAGGGAGGTCAAAATGATGGAATTTATGAATCTAAAGCAAGGGTGGATGAGTGTGAGCGAGTATGCCCTATAGTTCAACCAACTCTTTAAATATGCTCCTCAATTGGTGGTCGAGCCAAGGTCTAGGATGAACAAGTTTGTGATGGGTGTATCCGATTTGGTGAATGAGGAGTGTCGCGACTGCCATATTAATAGGTGATATGGATTTGTCCAACCTCATGACTTATGCCAAACAATTAGAGGGGGAAAAGTTGAGAAAGAGGAGAATGGGTGGGGCTAAGAGGGCCTGTTTTGAAGGTAGGTTTCAAGGTCCCTAGGGTAGCCAGTTTCATCAAGGCCAAGGGTCTTTAGATGCTACTAATGGGATGTTTGCTAATGACAACCCAAGGGTCCAAGGTGGTGGTGGTGTGGTGCCTAATCCTATGTGCCCACGATGTGGTAGAGACTATGATGGCCCATGTTTGAGGAACACCAATGCTTTCTATAGTTGTGGAGAGCTGGGTCACAAGATGATTGATTGTCCTCGTAATCAAAACAAGGCTAGAGATGGCCATCCACAAGGCTGAGGTGCAAATGCTATTCCTAAGAGGAGAGGAGGCCAACAAGGTGGTGCCCCAAGGCACAATCGGTTCTATGCTCTTTAAGGGAGATAAGGGGTAGAAGAGGTACTCGATGTGATCACCTGTATGTTAAAAGTCTTTGATTTTGATATGTATCCATTGATAGACCCGGGTGCCACTCTTTCTTTTGTTACTCAATTTGTTGCCAAAATGTTTCATGTTAAACCCAAATTCTTGTGTGAGCCATATGAGGTGTCTACTCCCCTTGGAGTATCTACTGTTGCTGGAAGAGTCTATAGAAATTGTACCATTTGCATTTTGCATAAAGTATTGCCTTGTGATTTTGTTGAGTTGGATATGGTGGACTTTGATGTCATTCTTGGGATGAATTGGTTGCATGCATATTATGCCTCCCTTGATTGTAGAACCCATAGGGTCAAATTCTAATTCCCTAATGAACCCTTCCTTGAGTGGCAGAGTCATGATATGGTGGTCAAGGGTAGATTCATTTCTTGCATTAAAGCCTAAAAGTTGATTTCAGTGTGTTTTTATCATTTTGTTAGGGTTAGGGATGATGAGTCCACAGTCCATCCTATAGTGTCGGTCTTGGTGGTGAATGACTTTCTTGATGTCTTTCCTAGTGAGCTTACCGGTATTCCTCCCGAAAGGGAAATAAATTTTGGCATAGACCTCCTTCCCGATACTCAACCCATTTCTATTCTCCCTCACCGTATGGCCCTGGCAGAATTAAAGGAGTTAAAGGGGCGATTGAGGGATTTGTTGGAGAAGAGTTTTGTCAGGCCTAGCCAATCACCTTGGATTGCACCGATGTTGCTTGTGAAGAACAAGGATGGTTCTCTTAAAATATGTATTGACTATCAGCAACTTAATAGGGTCACCATAAAGAATAAGTACCCTCTACCAAGGATTGATGATCTTTTTGACTAACTTCAAGGGGCTAGTCACTTCTTAAGATTTACCTTCGGTCTGGAAATAAGAAAGTGAAAGTAAGGAAGTGTTACATTCCCAAGATGGCCTTCCAGACTAGGTATTGGCATTATGAGTTTGTGGTTATGTTCTTCGGGTTGACTAATGCAATGGCTATCTTCGTGGATCTTATGAATAGGGTCTTTAAACCCGCCCTTGATTTGTTTTTGGTGGTACTTATTGATGATATCTTGATCTATTACCATAGTGAGGAGGAGCATGTGGATCACTTGGGGGTGGTATTGCAAATCTTGAGAGAGGAGAAGCTGTATGCTAAATATGAAAAATGTGAGTTTTGGTTGAAAGATGTTGCCTTTCTAGGTCATCTCGTTTCGGGTGATGGTATTAAGGTGGATCCTAAAAAGACGGAGGTGATTATAAATTGGCCTAGACCTTTTGACTCCATCGGACAATAGGAGTTTCTTAGGCTTAATGGGTTACCACCGGAGGTTTCTTAATGTGTTCTCTTCTATTGGTTCTCCTATGACTAAGTTGACCTAAAAGAAGGAAAAATTTGTGTGGACCGATAAGTGTGAAAAGAGTTTACAAGCTTTGAAAGATAAGCTTGTCTTCGCTCCTATCTTGTCTCTACTGGATGGTTGGAAGGGTTTGGTGTGCAGTGGTGATGCCTCACGAATTGTTTGGGTTGTGTTTTGAAGCAAAATCTCAAGGTTATAGCTTATGCCTCTAGACAACTTAAGGTGCATGAAATGAATTATCCTGCCCATGATCTTGAATTGGCAGCCGTGGTATTTGCTTTGAAAATTTGGCATCACTACTTGTATAGGATTCATATTGATGTATTTACCGATCATAAGGGTCTCTAATATGTGTTCACCCAAAAAGATCTCAACTTGAGACAAAGAAGGTGGTTAGATCTCCTTAAAGATTATGATATGAGTGTGCAATATCACGCCGGTAAGGCTAATGTTATGGACGATGCTCTAAGTAGGGTGTCTGTTGGTAGCCTAGCTCATGTTGATGATGGTGGCAAGGAGGAGGCTAGAGAGGATCATCAGTAGGCTAGATTGGGGGTTAGGTTGGAAGAGGTTGATAATGGTTGTGTAGTGGTTGTTGATGGTCTAAATCATCATTGATTGAGGAGGTGAAGACGAAGCATGATCTTGACCCCGCCTTGTTAGAATTGAAGGCCTTGGTGAGAGATAGTAAGGTG
>JAPFFP010006543.1:0-17589 GCA_026153255.1 Solanum medicagineum
GGACTCTTTTTTTTTTGTACTTTTAAACGGGAAAACCCTTCCCTTTTGGGGGGGGGGGAAGGGGGCGGGGGGGGTGGGGGGGGGGGGGGGGGGGGGGGGGGGCGCGTTAATTTTAGCGAGGCGGGGTGGGTACAATTTTTTTAAAAAAAGAAATATGCGGGGTTGGGTGGGGCGGGGCGGGGCGGGTGTGGGTTAGGGTTAGGGTTAGGGTTAGGATTTTTTTTCTTACTTTGCATACAAAAATTAGAGTTTCTCCCACAGACGCTTAGTAGAGTTCTATGATAGAACTTTTATCGGCTATCGCCAATCGCCAATTGCCATAGAAGCTACTTGCCGGTTAGTTGTCTTTCAATCAAAATCCAAGGTTCATTCTCCCTCTCCATCAAATTCCAAGGTTCGTTCTCTTCTTGATGATAATAGTGTTGTCAGGTACCATTGCAATCCCCACATCTCAATGAAGTCATTAACGTTGGTACCATTTTCTTTTTTTATTTTGCTTCTTGATTGAATTTGGGCCTAGTGTTATTGAAATCCAAGGATCTTTCTTGGGGTCTAGTACTCGAAATGTAGGGTATAAGGTATGCATATGATGTATTTGATGAAATTCCTATGAGAGATGTGGTCTTTATTTAGATTTTTCTTTTGCTTTCTATGATAAAAGTATGAAAAAGAATCCCTTCCTATTCTTGAACACCCTGGCATTTCAACATATATACTTGTTTTAGTAGCATTTCAGCATATGTTGCCATGTTTGACATGATTATTCAGGCATATTCAGGGATCAAATTTAAATTGCTTTTGCTCTTTGTGTGGACATATTCAGGGATCTAAAATGTAGAGCTGCCTTTGTTGATATTCCTATTAAAAAGTCATTTTGTGAATTCATATGAATAATAAGGTTCAAAATACAACTAGTTTAAAAAAGGAGTTCTAAATCATAGTTTTTAGATGAATTTGTCAGATTCTTTTCCAGTTTAAAAAAGGAGTTCTAAAGTCATTTTGTTGATTTTCTTATAGAAAATTATGGAGTTTCAAGACGAAAAAAATCAAACGTGTTCATCTTCTAATGTTGTCCCTATTGAGAACGATAATCAAATGCCTCCACATGCAAATGAAGCTACCAATGAAGCTATTGAAATCGAGCAAGAAAGATTTAGTTCTAAAGCTTGGTGATATTTTAAATCGGTGAAGGTTAATGATGTCCACTTTAGTGTATGTAAGTTTTGTGGTACTTGTATAAAATCAACTCGAAATTGTGGGATAACATCTATGTTTGACCATATTCATAGATGTCACAAAAAGCCAAGTAATTTGGAAATTGAGGATGGTTTAGGGGCAACTGATGGTAGTACACCACATTACTTTGATCAAGATAAATCACGTTGAGAACTTGCTTATGCCATCATTTTACATGAATATCCAGTGTCCATTGTTGAACATGTGGGATTTAGAAAGTTTGTATCAAGTCTCCAACCTTTATTCAAAATGGTGTCAAGAAAGTCAATCAAGAATGATATTTTGAAGATTTTTGACAATTTGAAGTCTAAAACATCCAAATCATTGGAAACACTCACAAGTAGAATTGCTATAACAACTGATATGTAGACTTCAGACAACACAAAAAAGGGTTCATGGCTATTAGAACTCATTTTATTGATGAATCGAGACATCAAAGTCATATTTTGAGGTTTGTTAATATTCCTACTCCTCATAATAAGGAAACTTTGTGTGGTGCATTGCTTAATTGTTTATTAGAGTAGAACCTTGAAAGAAGAATATTAACAATTACAGTTGATAATTGTAGCACTAGCAATGCTATGATGAAGACCTTGTTAGATGAGAAATTTTGTAAAAGAGATTGTTGTTAATGGGCAAGAGGTTTTATGTTGGTTGTTGCACACATCTTGAGTTTAATTGTGCGAGAAGGACTTAAGGTGATAGGTGATAGTATTAATAATGTGCATGATAGTGTCTTATATAGGATAACATCATCAAGTAGAATTGATAGATTTGAAGAATTTGCACGATTGTTACATGTTTATTGTACCAAGAAGTTAGGGTATAATTGTCCAACTCGTTGGAACTCAACATTTCTGATGTTGAGAATAGCGATAGAATACAAAGATGTATTTCAAAAAAGTTGAGTCTGACTGATGCCAATTATTGTTGTTTTCAATTGAGGAGCAATGGAGTGAAGCAGAAGATGTTTGTGATAAGTTGAAGCTTTTTCTATCAAATTACTGAACAACTTTTAGGAATTCACTATCCGACTTCAAGTCAATACTTTTCTAAGGTTTGTGAAGTTAAGCACAAATTAGAAGCATGGGTTAAGAGTTTTAATCTTTTGATTAGCAATATGACAATGGCAATGTTGGTAAAGATTAAGAAATATTGGGATGATATGCATATATTCATGGGAGTAGATGCTATTTTTGATCCAAGATACAAAATGAAGTTAGTAGAGTTCTATCTTCCACTAATTTGATGGTAAAGAAGCATTAAAGAAAACCGAAAAAGTTAGAACTCATTTTCATCATCTATTTCAAGAGTACAAGAGCAGAATATTTGCTTCACATGAGTTAGTTGAAGTATCTAGTTCAAATGAAGCAATTGGTCTTTATGAGAGTGATCAACTATCAAGCTTCGATAGATTTGTTGCTTCGATTATTGCAAATACAAAGAAACGATCAGAGTTGGACATGTATTTAGAAAAACGTTTGTTGCCTCGAACTCTATCATTTGACAATTTAAGTTGGTGGAAGACATATGGATTGAAATTTCCTACTTTACAAAAGATGGCTCGTGACTTCTTAGCTATTCCTGTATCTACTATTGCTTCTGAGTCAGCATTTAGCACTAGTGGAAGGTAGATTAGTCCGCATTGTAGTAGACTCCATCCTACTACTTTGGAAGCTTTGGTGTGTGCTTGTACTTGGTTATGGAATGAAATATATGGTAAATAACTTTTGAATGACTTGTTATTTTAACAATTTTTCAGTTCTTATTACTTTAACGACATACTTTCTTCTTACGTTTCACATCAAGCATTGATATAGTTCCATGTCTGACCTTACTTGATGAAGAAGAAGAGCCGAATTCATATTTGGAAACTTTTGCGTCTGTCTAGGACAATAATGACTTGTAGTCAAGAGAGCTTCCAAAGTATTTGGTTTGTACACTTTTCCTACTCTTTCACTAAGGCAATTGTAGTGAACTTCTTATGCCAAACATGACTTTTTGAGTAAAGATACACCTTATAGTACCATTAACTTTGCTATCCATTTTTGTAGGATGCTCCATGGCTTGAAGATCTGTTTTATGTAGATCTGTGTGGTGTTGATGCTCTCAGATTTTTCTTGAAGTTGATTATCTTACTAGTTGTTGCCTTGTAAGTGTTTATGTTCAGAACTTGGAATTTCTATTGCAATTCTTGATAACCTGACACTGTGAAGCAAGGATCTAGAATTTACTGCAATTATACAATTCTGTTCTGCATCTACTAATGCTAAGGAATTAGATAACTAAGCATTGATCTAAATGGATTTGAGCTGGCTGGATTTATATGAAGGGAATTATTGACTGGAAATTTTTCCTATGTTTTTGCAATTGTGTTTAAGGAACAGTGATCTTGTATCTAAGTGATGCTTCCCAATATAGTAGACACTTTGCAGTTATATTTTTTCTCCTTTTTTAAAGACTCAAGTTAATAGGTTTCATGTGCAGATGCACTTTATTTTCTTCTGAAGAAAGGAAGGTCTTGCGTTGTCTGGCTGCATGAGGAAAAGTGTTTAATGTATTTTATTGGTTTGCTGTATTTTAATGGTTTAAACGCATTTTAATGTTTTAATGGTATTTTAATTGTTTAATGGTTTGATTGTATTTTAACTCTGTTGTTGTCCATTTTAATGGTTTATAGAACACTGTCCAGCATACAGTGTAGAAAAAAATTGGTAAGAGACAAGCGTACAACAGTATAGCAACAAAATGTTCAAAAGTTTAGCGGAGCGGGGCGGGGCGGGGCTGGGCCGGTGAAAACTGAAAAAATCCATTATGCGGGGTGGGGCTGGGCGATTTAAAAAATTTATGGGTTGAGATCAACACGCCCCGCACCCGCACTGCACCCGCGCCATTGCCATCCCTAACTCTATGCCTATATAATGTTACCATGTAGGAACGGAGCTCCACTCGATCATCTTCCTCCTCCACGTTGCTAGTACTATCTTCAAAGCAAGTTTGGTGAGTCCTCAACTCTGAGGACGATATATTCTGATCTTTTTTTATGCAAAGACTCGCTATATTTATTTGTATGCTTTGACTGTGAGGGTGAGCCCGAAAGGTTATCTTGGCCCCCGCTCAATTTTAAGTATAGAGCTGTTGTTGGACAAGTAATGTAATTATACTTTGAACTATGTTTTCTCTTGACTCTTGGATATTTTGCTCTGAAAGACTTTTTCCCTTAGTCCCTTATCCTTATCTTATGCTTTTTGTTGTTGTTCAAATGCTTCCGTGACCAAGGATGTGTAGTGATATATTAAGAGGCTTGTTTGGGGTCCCTTCGGGTTCCCTATTCACCGTGTCACATCTAGGCCCCAGGCTTGCGTCGTGATAAAGATAGTATCAAAGTACTAGGTTGTTAATAGTCCTCAGAAATCCAGCACACCGCGTCGATTAGAGTCTTATTCATGGTTATGAAGTGCACCCCAACTATGAGCAAGAGGCTATAAGGCATTTTAGAAAACATTTCCCTTTTTCATGATCTATGTCATAGAGGTTAGGTAAGGTTTCCTCTCTAATGAATGTTCTTTGCCATTTTAGATCATGCTTAATACAAGCCGCGCACCCGAGGAACACCCGGTTCCTCCCGCTCCTCAAGATGGGGGATTGGCTCATGAGGAATTCCGGGATGCTCTCACAATGCTAGCCCATGCCATGAGTAATCAAATCAACCAAGAGGCCCAAGCCCCTCATGCTTCTATACCGGCTTCAAGGGAGAGAGGCTTAACTAGAATGAACCCACCGGAGTTCTATGGGTCTAATGTGGATGAGACCCTAAAGATTTTATTGATGAGGTGTACAAAATATTATCTATTATAGGGGTTAGATCGGAGGAGAAGGCGGAGTTAGCCACATACCAAATCAAGGGGGTGGCTCAAATATGGTATGTCCAATGGAAAGTGGAGAAGGGGAACAATAATGTCATCCTTTGGGAAGAGTTTAAGGCCGGATTTCCCAATCGGGTTTTCCCTCTTGAGCTTAGTGAGGCCAAAATGATGGAGTTCATGAACTTAATGCAAGGATCTATGAGTGTGAGGGTGTATGCCCTTAAGTTCAACCAACTCCCTAAGTATGCTCTACAATTGGTTGCCGACCTGAGGTCTAGAATGGACAAATTTGTGATAGGGGTATCCGATTTGGTTAATGAGGAGTGTCGTGCCGCCTTGTTGATAAGTGACATGGATTTGTCCTGCCTAATGACATATGCCGAACAAATGTAGGGGATAAGCTTAGAAAAATGAGTGGTGAGGCCAAGAGGGCCCATTTTGATGGTAAGTTCCAAAGTCTCAAGGGTGACCGACTTCATCAAGGCCAAGGGCCTTCTCATGCTCCTAATAAGAGGTTTGCCAATAACAACCCAAGGGCTCAAGGTTATGGTAGTGTGGTGCCTAATGCTATGGGTCCAAAATGTGGTAAGGGTCATCGTGGCCCATGCTTGAAGGATACTAATGCTTGTTATGGTTGTGGGGAAGTGGGGCATAAAGTGATGGATTTCCCTTGTAACCAGAACAAGGGTAGAGATGTTCGTCCATAAGGTGTAAATGCAGTTCCTATGGGAAGAGGTGGCTAACAAGGTGGTGGCCCAAGCCACAATCGGTTCTATGCTCTTCAAGGGAGACAAGGGTTGAAGAGGTGCCCGATGTCGTCCCCAGTATGTTAAAAGTCTTTGATTTTGATGTGTAAGCATTAATAGGTTCGGGTGCCACTCTTTCTTTTGTTACCCCTTTTGTTGCCAAAAAGTTTCATGTTGAACCCGAATTGTTGTGTGAGCCACATGAGGTGTCTACTCCCGTTAGTGCATCTATTGTTGCTAGGAGATTCTATAGAAATTGTCCCGTTTGCATTTTGCATAAAATTTTGCCTTGTGATTTTATTGAGTTGGATATGGTGAATTTTGATATCATTCTTGCGATGGATTGGTTGCTTGCATATTATGCTTCTATTGATTGTAGAACTCATAAGGTCAAATTTCAATTCCCTAATGACCCTGTCCTCGAGTGAGAGAGTCATGATGTGGTGGTCAAGAGTAGATTCATTTCTTACATTAAAGCTCAAAGGTTGATTTCTAAGGGGTGTCTCTATCATATTGTGAGGGATAGGGATGTTGAGTCCAAAGTCCTTTCTATAGAGTCGGTTCCGGTGGTAAATGAGTTTTCCGATGTCTTTCCAAATGAGCTTCCCGATGTTCCTTCCGAAAGGAAAATAGACTTTGGTATAGACCTCCTTCCTGATACTCAACCCATCTCTATTCCCCCTTACCATGTGGGCCCGGTGAAGTTAAAGGAGTTAAAGGACCAATTAAGGGATTTGTTGGAGAAGGGTTTTATTAGGCCTAGCCAATCACATTAGGGTGCATCAGTGTTATTTGTGTAGAAGAAAGATGGTTCCTTTAGAATGTGTATTGATTATCGACAACTTAATAGGGTCATCATAAAGAATAAATACCCTCTGCCAAGGATTGATGATCTCTTTGACCAACTTCAAGGGGCTAGTCACTTCTCTAAGATTGATTTTTTGGTTCGGGTATCACCAAGTGAAAGTGAGGGAGCATGACATTCCCAAGATGGCCTTCCGGACTAGGTATGGGCATTATGAGTTTGTGGTTATGTCTTTTGGATTGACCAATGCACCGACTATCTTGATGGATCTTATGAATAGGGTCTTTAAACCCTACCTTGATTTGTTTGTGGTGGTCTTCATTGATGATATTTTGATCTATTCCCATAGTGAGGAGGAGCATTTGAGTCACTTGAGGGTGGTGCTACAAAAATTGAGGGAAGAGAAGTTGTATGCTAAGTATGAGAAATGTGAGTTCTGGTTGCAATAGGTTTCCTTCCTAGGGCATATGGTGTTGGGTGATGGTACCAAGGTGGTTCCTAAGAAAAGAGGTGATTAGAAATTGGCCTAGACCTTTGATCCCATCGGATATTAGAAGCTTATTGGGCTTAGCGGGTTACTAACAGAGATTTGTGAGTGGGTTCTCTTCTATTGCTTCACTTATGACTAATTTGACCTAAAAGAAGGCTAAATTTGTGTAGACTGATGAGTGTGAAAAGAGTTTCCCAAGTTTGAAAGATAAGCTTGTGTTTGCTCCTATCTTGTATCTACCGAAAGGGTTAAAAGGGTTTGTTGTGTATTGTGATGCCTTAAGAATTTGTTTAGGTTGTGTTTTGATGCAAAGTAGTAAGGTGATAGCCTATGCTTCTAGACTACTAAGGATGCATGAGAAGAATTATCCTATCCATGATCTTGAATTGGCCATCGTGGTATTTGCTTTGAAAATTTGGCTTCATTATTTGTATAGGGTGCATGTTGATGTGTTCACTGATCATAAGAGTCTCCAATATGTATTCACTCAAAAGGATCTTAACTTGAGACAAAGAAGGTGGTTAGAGCTCCTTAAGGATTATGATATGAGTGTGCATTATTATCCCGGTAAGGCTAATGATATGGCCGATGCTTTGAGTAGGGTGTCTATGGGTAGCCTAGCGCATGTTGTTGATGGTGGCAAAGAGATGGTTAGAGAGGTCCATCGGTTGGCTAGATTGGAGGTCAGATTGGAAGAGGTTGATAATGGAGGTGTAGTAGTACTGGATGGTTCTAAAACTTCATTGGTTGAGGAGGTGAAGGCAAAGCAAGATCTTGACTTCGCCTTGTTAGAGTTGAAGGCCTTGGTGAGTGATAGTTAGGTGGAGGTTTTCTCCCAAGGGAGAGATAGTGCGCTTAGGTACCAAGGTAGGTTGTGTGTGCCTAGTGTCGATGGCTTGAGATTGAAGATTCTTGATGAGTCTTATAATTCTTCCTATTCTATTCACCCTGATTCTACAAAAATGTATAGAGATTTGAGAGAGGTGTATTGGTGGGGAGGTATGAACAATGACATTGCTAGGTTTATATCCGGCTACCAGAATTGCCAACAAATTAAAACCGAGCATCGAAGGTCGGGTGGACTAGCCCAAGATATAGAGATCCCTAGTTGGAAGTGGGAGGAAATCAACATGGATTTTATGGTTGGGTTGCCTAAGACTAGAAAGGGATTTGATTCTATTTGGGTTGTGGTTGATAAAATGACAAAGTCGACTCATTTCCTACTGGTTAAGATTACATATGGTGCCGAAGATTATGCTAGATTATACATTCAGTTAGATTTCATGGGATGCCTTTGTCAATCATAATGGATCGTGGTGCTCAATTCACTTATCACTTTTGGAGGTCCTTTCAAAAAGGTCTTGGTACCAAGGTCAAGCTTAGTATGGCCTCCCACCCTCAAATGGATGGCCAAGCCGAAAGAACTATCCAAACTCTTGAGGATATGCTTACAGCTTGTGTTTTGGAGTTTAAGGGTAGTTGGGATGATCATCTTTCACTAATTGAGTTTGCTTATAATAATAACTATCATGAAAGCATTGGTATGGCTCCTTTTGAGGCCCTTTATGGTAGACATTGTAGATCACCGGTTGGGTGGTTTGAAGTGGGAGAGATGGCTTTGTTGGGTGCTGATTTGGTCATGGAAGCCTTACAAAAGGTAAGGTTGATAAGAGAGAGGCTGAAAATAGCCTAAGGTTGTCAAAGGTCCAATGCCGATGTGAGAAGGAGAGATCTTGAATTTTAAGGTTGATGATTGGGTCTATTTGAAGGTATCACCCAATTTGTTTTGGTAAAAAGGGTAAATTCAGTCCAGAATATATGGGTCCTTATAGGGTATTGAGGAGGATTGGTAAGGTGGGCTATGAGTTAGAGTTGCCTAGTGAAATGGATATGGTTCATTCGATCTTTAATATAACTATGTTGAGGAAGTGTATGGGTGACCCAAATGCTATTATGCCATTGGATGTTGTGGGTTTTGTTGAAGACAACTTGAATTATGAAGAGGTTTCGGTAGAAATTTTGGATAGACAAGTGATGAGATTGAGGAACAAAGATGTAGCTTCCGTTAAGGTCTTTTGGAGGAATCAACCAGTTAAAAGTGCTACATAGGAAGCCAAGGCGGACATGCAAAAGCGGTATCCCTATCTCTTCTATCCTACTCAAGCCTGAGGTACTAATCTAAGTCCCCTATGTGATTTCAAGTCTTAAGTTTTAGCCCTCATGTCATTTGCATACATTCATGTTTAAATTGACAAGTTCATGGTGATTTTTACACCTATGTTTAGATTTTTGAAATGATGTTAAAGTGCATTGTTGCGTTCTTGTGTGGGCTGAGATTATCTTGTTTACTTCTCTTATATACATTTTCTTGACATTCGGGGATGAACGTTCCCAAGGGGGAAATATTGAAACAACCTCAAAATAAAGTGCTCGAAAATATGCCTCGAAAGTGCCCATCATCATAATTTTCATATATCTCAAAATTCGTGCTTGATATTGAAAATTCGAATTCATATTCTTGTTCATAGGGAAAAATTGAGTGGGAAATGGCTCTGACCAGAATTTTAGAAAACTTATAGCAAAAAACGAATTTCGCCAATTTTGCAGTTCCAGTAGGGGTAAGCGTTTGCTCTGCGTTGCGGAGCCATCACGGAGATGTGTTATTTTGTGCCAGTTTTCCTGTTTCGGTCCAAGGCCTTTGGGTCTTGGGCCTAAGCTTTCTTATGCGTAAAAACACCTATATTTAGTCATATTTCAACTCCATATCATATAAGACATTCCCCAAAGCCCTCTCCAATACTTAGACAAATATTTCAACCAAATTCAAGTGTCCCAATCTCATTCCGAATCTAAGGATTTCATTCAAGCTTCAAGTTCACAATTGAATATTCATCAAGGAAATCTCCAAAAGTTGAGCTATGTGGGTTTCAACCATTGGGCCCTTTCACCTATGGTGCCTAACCTTCCTTTTTACATAAATTGCATGATTTCAAGTTGTTTTACTTATGGGTATCTCTTACTATGAAAGTTGAATATAAACTATGTTGGGTTTTTATAAAATGTGATTGTTTAAGGATATTTTGAGCTATTAATCTAAGATCCATTATGTGATTTAATGAGGGGTTTTGATGTATCATGCATGAGGGTGTTACCAAGAGTTGGTGGGTGGTTTTACATTGATTTTTCTCACATGATTTCACTCTTCGATTACATGGTTTTATACTAGCATTACACATCTGCCAAGTGTTTGATAAAATGTCCGATTAATGTTTCTTGAGTTGTCGAATGTCTAATGCATGGTATATGAGTTAATTGACTTTATGACGATAAAAGGAATGTATATATGGGTTGATTTCATGAATAGTACCTGTAGCTTTGCAAGTTGACCACGCCTTGCTCGGGGTGGTGGTGGTGGTGGTAGGCCTGTGCTACCATTGGGGTGTGTGTACCTCAATCGCCTCGCTCGGGGGGTGGTAGGCCTGTGTTACCATGTTGGGAGGTTTGTACCTCAATTGCCTCGCTAAGGGGGTGGTAGGCCTGTGCTGTCATGTTGAGGGGTATGTACCTTAATTGCCTCGCTCGAGGGGTGGTAGCCCCGTGCTACCATGTTTAGGGGTATGTACCTCAATCGCCTCGCTCGGGGGGTGGTAGGCCCGTGCTACCATG
Source organism: Solanum medicagineum (assembly GCA_026153255.1). Taxonomy (NCBI): domain Eukaryota; kingdom Viridiplantae; phylum Streptophyta; class Magnoliopsida; order Solanales; family Solanaceae; genus Solanum; species Solanum medicagineum. The sequence continues at coordinate 10,810 of JAPFFP010006543.1, forward strand.
TTAGGGGCTATGTACCTCAATTGCCTCGCTCGAGGGGTAGTAGGCCCGTTCTACCATGTTGGGGGGGGGTATGTACCTCAATTGCCTCGCTCGGGGGGTGGTAGGCCCGTGCTACCATGTTCAAGGGTATGTTCCTCACACACCTCGCAAAGGGGGTGGTAGGCCATGGATTCTATAATGATGGTCTCTTTCTACACGTGTAATATGTTCTATATAAGCATGTTTTACTTCAAGCATCTTTCATGCATGCCATATTGGTATATGTTCATTTATTGCCTAATTGTGCATTTCGATTATGTTGCCTATCTCTTGTTGTATTGCGTCCTACATACTAAGTACATTTAGATGTACTAACACATACTCTATGCCTACATTATGGTACCATGTAGGAATCGGAGCTCCACTTGATCATCTTCCTCCTCCACGTGGCTAGTACTATCTTCAAAGCAAGTTTGGTGAGTCCTCAAATCTGAGGACAATATCTTTTGATCTTTTGTTATGCAAAGACTCCGTTTCTTTATTTGTATCCTTTTGACTATGAGGGTGATCCCGAAAAGTTTTCTTGGCCCCCGCTCAATTCTAAGTTTAGAGGTGTTGTTGGACAAGTAATGTACTTATGCTTTGAACTATGTTTTCTCTTGACTATTGGATATTTTGCTATGAAAGACTTTTCCCGTTAGTCCCTTATCCTTATCTTATGCTCTTTATTGTTGTTCAAATGCTCCCACGACCAAGGATGCGTAATGATATGCTAAGAGGCCTGTTTGGGGTCCGTTCGAGTTCCCCATTCGCCGTGTCATGTATAGGCCCTACGCTTGGGTCGTGACAGATCCCTTCCCATGGAAAGAATTTAAGGAAGCCTTCTAACCATTTCTACCCTATTTAATTGAGAGAGGCAAAGATGATGGAGTTCATTAATCTTAAACAAGGCTCCATGAGTGTGAGAGAGTATTCCCTTAAGTTCAACAAGCTCTCTAAATATGCTCCTCACTTGGTCACCGACTCTAGGGAAAGAATGAATAAGTTTGTCCCAGGGGTATCCGACTTGGTGAATGAAGAATGTCACACCTCCATGCTTATGGATGATATGGACTTGGTTCGACTTGTAGCTTATGCCAAACACTTGAAGGGAAAAAACTTAGGACAAGAAGAGTGGGGAGTCCAAGAGAGCTCAGTATGATGGTGGTTTTCAAGGTGCTAAGGGTGGTAGTTTCCAAAAAGGCCACAAATTCCAAGGCCAAGGATCCTCCAATTCTCAAAACCAAAGATTTGCTAATGATAGGGTGACTAAGCCTAAGGCCCATGGTGGTAATAGTGGTCAATTGTTCCTAGATGTGGGAAGTATGGAAAGAATCATGGTGGTAAATGCTATAGAGATATGGGTGCTTGCTTCGAGTGTGGAAAAATGGACCACAAGATTGCTGATTTTCCAAACAAGGGTAAAGATGATGTCCTCGAGGGCAAGGTGCTCATGTTGATCAAAAGGGAAAAGGAGGCCAACTAGGGGGTGCTCCACTTCACGATCAGTTTTATGCTCTTCAAGGGAGACATGGGGTGGATAAGGTGCCCGATGTTGTTACCGGTATGTTAAAGGTTTATGATTTTGAAGTATATGCCTTATGGGGTCCTGGTGCCACTCTTTCTTTCATTACTCCTTTTGTTGCTAATAAGCTCCATGTGTGTCCCGAATTATTGTGTGAACCCTTTGAGGTACCCTGGTTGTTGAGTCCATTTTTGCTAGAAGAGTCTATAGGGGCTTTCTCGTGTCTATATTGCATAGAGTCTTGCCCTATTATTTTGTTGACCTTGATATGGTAGATTTTGATATTATTCTTTGGATGGATTAGCTATACGCATATATGCTTTCATTGATTGTAGAACCCGCAATGTTAAGTTCCAATTTCCTAATGAGCCTGTCTTTGAGTAGGAAGGTCATAATTTGATGGTTAAAGGTAGGTTTATTTCTTGTCTTAAGGCTCGGAGATTGATTTCTAAGGGTTGCATTTACCATCTTGTAAGGGTTAGGGATTTTAAGTCTAAAGTCCCTCCTTTTGAGCCAATTTTTGGTGATCAACAAGTTTCTTGATGTCTTTCCCAATAAGCTTCCTGGGGTTCCTCTTGAAAGAGAAACAGATTTTGGCATGAACCTTCTCCCCGATACACAACCCATTTGCATTCCCTCTTACCATATGACCCTAACAGAGTTAAAGGAGTAGAAGGACCAATTGAATAATTTATTGGAAAAGGGTTTTATAAGGCCTAGCAAGTCACCATGGGATGCACCAATGTTATTTGTAAGGAAGAAGAATGACTCCCTTAGAATTTGGATCAACTACTGACAACTCAATAAGGTCATCAGAAAGAACAAGTATCTCCTGCCAAGAAGATGACCTATTTGATCAACTATAAGGGGCTAGTCATTTTCCTAAGATTGATCATCGGTCTCGATACCACCAAATGAGGGTGAGAGAGTGTAATATTTCCAAGATGGCTTTCCGGACTAGATATGGGCATTTTGAATTTGTGGTGATGTCATTTGGCTTAACTAATGCACTGAGATATTTATGGATCTTACGAATAGGGTTTTTAAACCCTACCTTGATATGTTTGTGGTTGTATTCATTGATGACATTTTGGTTACTCTCGAAGTGAAGAAGAGCATGTGAAGCATTTGAGGGTAATGTTGCAAACTTTGGGGGATGAGTGGTTGTATGCAAAACTTGATAAGTGTGAATTTTGGTAGAAAGAAGTAGCATTCCTAGGACATGTGGTGTCGGGCGATGGAACTAAAGTGGACCATAAGAAGACGGAAGTGATAAAAAAATAGCCTAGGCCCTTGGCTCCAATGGATATTAGGAGTTTCTTGGGCTTAACGGGGTACTATTAGAGGTTTGTGAATGGTTTTTCTTCAATTGCTTCCCCTTTGACAAAATTGACACAAAAGAAGGCAAAATACGTTTGTACCGATGAATGTGAAAAGAGTTTTCAAAATTTGAAGGGCAAGCTTACCTTTGCTCCTATTTTGGCTCTACCAGAAGCGGAGTCTCCAATATGTGTTCACATGAAGGGATCTTAATTTGAGGCAAAGAAGGTGGATGGAACTCCTCAAGGATTGTGATGTGAGTATGCATTATTATCCTTGCAAGGCTAATGTTGTTGTCGATGCCCTAAGTAGAGTGTCTAGTCGGAGTGTAGTTCTTATTAAAGATGGAAAGAAAGAATTAGGGAGCTTACTGGTTAGCTAGGTTGTGTGTTAGGTTGAATGAAGTTGAAAATGGAGATGTGGTGGTTGTTGATGGTTCGAGACCTTGTTTGATTGAAGAGGTCAAATCTAAATAAGACCTCACCCCACTTTGCTAGAATTGAAAGCCAGTGAAGGATGGTAAGGTGGAGGCTTTCTCTGGAGGGAGAGATGGTGTCTTTAGATACCAAAGTAGGTTGTGCATGCCTAATGTTGATGAACTGAGGGGCATGATTTTGAAAGTGGCACATAATTCGGCCTACTCTATTTACCCCAGATCTACAAAGATGTATAGAGATTTGAGGGATGTACATAGATATTGCCAATTTGTAGCCGATTGTCACAAGTTCCAACAAGTCAAAGCCAAACAATAAAAGTCGGGAGGCCTAGCCCAAGACATAGAGATTCTCTAAGAAGTGGAAAGAGATCAATATGGATTTTGTGATTGGTTTGCCAAAGACAAGAAAAAACTTTGATTCTATTTGGGTAATTATTGATAGAATGACAAAATCAGCTCATTTCTTACCAGTTAAAACAACACATGGTGCCGAAGATTATGCCAAGCTATATATTGATGAGTTGGTTAGGTTATACAGTGTACCATTGTCTATTATTGATCGTGGTGCTCAATTCACTTCCATTTTTGGAGATCGTTCCAAAAGGGTCTTAGTATAAAAGCCAAGCTCAGCACGACCTTTTACCCTTAAACGGATGGTCAAGCCAAAAGGACCATTCAAACTATTGCGGATATGCTTAGGGCTTGTGTTTAGGAGTTCAAGGGTATCAGGGATGAGCATCTTCCACTCGTTGAGTTTGCTTACAACAATAGCTATCACTCTAGCATTAGAATGACTTCCTTTAAAGCTTTATACGGTAGACATTGTAGGTCCTTGGTTGGGTAGTTTGATGTGGGGGAAAATGCCTTATTAGGTCTGAATTTGGTCATGGAGGCTTTGGAAAAGGTAAGGTTGATAAGGGAGAGATTGAAGACGGCTCAAAGTAGGCAAAATTCCTACTCCAATATGAGGGGGAGAGATCTTGAGTTTTAATGTTGACGATTGAGTATAGTTGAAGGTCTCACCCATGAAGGGTGTGGCCTGGTAAGAATGGAACTTGAGCCCAAGGTTTGTAAGCCTTCATAGAATTTTGAGAAGAATTAGAAAGGTTACCTATAAATTGGAGTTGCTTATGGAGTTGAGTATGGTTCATCCAGACTTCCATCTATCTATGTTGAGGAAGTGTGTAGGTGAACAAACTTCTATAGTGCCTTTGGATATGGTGGGTATTGTAGAAGGTAACTTGACTTATGAGGAAGTCCCAGTGGACATATTAAATAGGCAAGTGAAGAGTTTGAGAAACAAAGATGTGGCGTCTGCCAAAGTCCTTTGGAGGAATCAATAAGTTGAAAGTGCCACTTGGGAGGCTGAAGCAGACATGAAGAAGCGATATCTTATCTCTTTAATCAAGCCTAAGGTAATAAGTTAATTTTATTAATGGTGTCAAGTCTTGTACTTCAACCCTTCTATATCATACTGTATGCATACATACTCATAATGACATGTTTTGATGATATTTGATTTGAAGTTTGAGATTTTATGCAAAATGCTGTTTAAGTTGCATTGATACATTCATTTTAGGTTTGAATATTTTCTTGTTAATACTTTCACGCATGTTTCCATCATATTCGAGGACGAATGCTCCCAATAGGGAGATATTGGAACACCCTAGATCTTAAGCTAGGAACCGAGTCATTTCTTGTATGTGTATAGGCTCAACTTGATGTCTTCAAATAGGGTGAGATAAATTTCTAGGTATTAAAAGTTAATTACATGTGATTTGGGTCATGAGACATCTCTTACATCAAGCCAAGACAAATGATTCTAATCAGATAAGTTTCGGTGTGAATTCGTATAAGGATCAACTTTAAATGGACATATCTCTTCGCATATAATGAATTAGGTAACCCACTACATACCAAATTGTAGGTCTTTGAATTAGCTTTCCATACATCTCATTTCACCTCACTCCGAGTTCGGAGTAAAATGTTACGACCATTTTATTGAAGCCTGTTTGGGCTGTCAAAAAGGGCTACGATCTGTTTGACCTCCTAATGCATTCGGGGCATCATCAAATAGGTCGCTGAATAGCTCCGAAAAGTTTCAAGAACTATCAAAAGGGGTGATATAAAGGTCCCATTTGGTGTACCTCCGAATGGTTCGGCGATGGGACCTTTGGACTACCGATTTTGCCCGCAGGATACTCCGTACATCAACATTTGACCTTGAGAAGATATTTATACTTTCCCAAGCTAGGTTTTTAACTCATATTACTCACATACACTATTGTAAGCCATTTTTTAGCCCTAATCCTCTCCAAAATCCTTTACAAAAAAAAATCTTCGATGCAATCTCAAGCTTTTTAAGAGCTTGATTTGGATCTCATGGACTGAAGTGAAGCCCCAAGTCTTCCTCCATTTTTACTTCAAGAAATTCTCAAGTTAAAGGTATGTGGGCTTCATTTATGAGGACTCTTCCACCCATGAGGCTAATCCTTCTCCTTTACCGAATTCCATGATTTTTAATGTTGAATTCTTTATGGGTAAATCTTGTCATGCATGCATTGTATACATGATTTAAGTTGGAATTTTCAAGTAACGATTTGATTATTCTTGAATACCATTGAGGTTTGATATTATGATGGATTTTATGATACACCATGCACTTTAAATGTAAAAATCTACCATGTCAAGTTCAACAAAACCACAATGAAAAACTTTAAGCAGTATGGACATAGGGCATTCCCTATAGACTCTTTTAGGAGTAATAGACTCACCAATGAGAGTATACACCGAAAATGATTAACCTAACAATTTGGGGCACATACCAAATCTACTAGCAATGAATGGGGTAATGAAAGAAAAAGTCAAACCCGGATCCAATAAAGCATACACATCATAATCATAAACCTTTAACACATCGATGACAACATTGGGAATCTCCTTAACCTCTTGGCCAACATGTAAAGCATAGAATCGATCACTACGTAGGCCACCTCCTAAAGTTTGGGCATCTCCTTGCGCTTTCCCTCTTGGAACAATTTGACCTTGAGGACACCCTTCCCTACATTTGGTAGCAATAGTAGGACACTCGAGGGTTTTGTGCCCCATTTTAGAATAACCAAAATAAGCACTTGATCCTCTCCGGCAAATAACTCCATAGTTCTTCCCACACCATGGCACTTAGGTGTTAGGCCCCGTATATTTTTGAACTAAGCATAAGTGCACAATTGGGAGAATTGGAGGAAGTGGTCTTTTAATGATAAGTTAAGTGGATTAGTGGGATTGAGTAAATTAGTCGAAGGTCCTTGTATTGAGCGGAATTTAAAAGTTTGGGACCATAAGTGTCATTTTTGAAAATTAAGGAGTTGAATTGTATTCTGAAGAAGGTTTTAATTATATATATATATGTTTCCCCTTCATAAAGACTTAGACAAATATTCTAAGTCTTGTGAAGAACCTTTAAGAAGAAGAAGAAGAGAAG
>JAPFFP010006573.1:0-17587 GCA_026153255.1 Solanum medicagineum
ATATAATATTCAAACATGGGCAACCATAATTCAATTATCACAATGACTATTTTAACATAAGGGTTTGTGTCTATCACAACTATTCCTATCAAAATTTTCAATTCAACCAAACAAATATAGGTAAATTAAAGGTACTTGATTAATCAAAAACTTACCAACTTGTATGATTAGATTGTAGAAGATGAAGGAGGTGATGGGACACTAAACCCTAGGTCACTGGAATTTCTTGAGGGGAAGTAGAGGATAGTCACCGTCGGTGATCAGACAATGTTGGGTGGGGTATAGCTGGGTATTTCTTTTGTAAATTAGGGTTGAAATAGGGTCAAAATAATTTAACCCCAATATTTATACTTTGACTGGGTGAGCTAAAATTTAATGGACCTAGACTCTACGAAACCCTGATTACAAGCGATACAGTGTTTTACGGCTCGTGATCTATGGTTTTGTAGAACATCCAAATCTTAGTTTTGAGAAATGGGTTGTACGGACCAGTCTACTAGTCGTAAGCTGAAGCACGACTTGTTGAGTTGGTCATAAAGACCTCAACACTTAGTAAAAGCTCAAAAAACTTACCTAGGGTCCATGAGCCCTATGCATGACCTATAGTTTTATCTATGGAATCTAAAGTTTGCTCATGGACTAGAGTGTATAATATTTTGCTAACTGGAAATGTCTACGAGATAGTGTACTGGTCGTAAATTAATTTACGGTCCGTAGAACAAGTCATAGAGGCACTTCTAGATGCCCTTCTCCCCCAAGAGTGGCTGACTTAGCCATGTACCTGCACACTTTTCATAGAACACACTGTTACCCTATGTGCAATAAACCCAATGTCCAAGATTACAACCATATAAAGAAAATAAACTACCTATGAGTCCAAAAATTGAAAAATAAAGCTACAACTACAACTAGTACATCAAAAACCTTAGGTTACCTCCCAAGTAGCACCTGATTTATTGTCGCAACAAGACTTAGACAAATTAGTTACTCTGACTTCACCAATTTCCCAGACTTCATTCATCAAATTATTTGGCCTCTTTATAGAGTGATAGATATTAAAGACAACTTCTTTGTTGTTCAATTTGAACCTGAGTTGACTAGATTCCATATCCACTAGTTCTCGACCAGTGGCAAGGAATGGTTTTCTCAAGATGATTGGAACATTGAAGTCGACTTCGCAATCCAGGATCACAAAGTCTACGGGGAATATGAACTTTTCAACTTTCATAAGCACATCATAGAGTATCTCCATAGGCTTCTTCAGTGCGATCAACCATCAACAATCGCATGCTCATCAGAGTAGGGGCTCCAAATCCTAGCTTCATGAAGACCACAAGAGGCATCAGTTTAATGTTGGCACCTAGATCACAGAATTCCCTTGTGAAATCTATATTTCCAATGGTGCAGTGTACGGTCAAAGCACCAAGATTTTCTCACTTCTAGACCAAGGACCTCGTAGTAATTGCACTGTAATACTGAAGCTCTTGGAGAGCTCCTACCAAGACCCAAGCCTGTGGCCTAGAGGTGACACGACGAATGGGGAACTCGAAGGGACCCCAGACAAACCTTTTAACTTGTCATTACACACATTGGTCGCAGAAGCAATAAAACAAGCATCAAGAGATAATAAAGTGGGATAATCGGGGCTAAGAGAAAGCACTTTCATATTATAGACATCAAGAACAATAGAGTCAAGGCTCTTAACATAGATACATAACATATCCAAGAAACACCTCTAATACATAAATAAGAGTGGGGGCCAAGACAAAGCAACAGGGCTCACCCTCATAGTAAAAAAAGAACATAAAGAAGAATGTCACAATACATAATAAGAGCAACATAGACTAAAGTCCCTGAAGTGGAGGACTCATCAACTAGCTTGAGTAGTATCGAACTAGCCACGTAGAGGTGGAGGATGATCAACTTGGCCTCCGATTCCTACATGGTTATATCATATAGGTAAGAGTATGATTTAGTACGTTTGGATGTACTGAGTATGTAGAATGCAATGCAACAAGAATTAGAAATTATAGTCAAAATGCATAACAATAGGCAATGGACATAATATAACAATATGAGATGTATGATCAATGCATAAGTAAGACATGCTTAAGTAACTCATGCTCATATAGGGTATCATATGTGTAGAAGAGACCAAGCTAGATTTTCAAGGTACAAAACCCTTGTGGTTGATGATGGTTTCACCCTTCCACTTTGGCGGTGTGGTACAAACCTCTCACATGGTTGCTGATAATCACACCTTATCACCATGGTGGCGAAGTACAAACCCCTCAAATGATTGATGAGCACAACCCCCCTTCTCCCCAGTTACCCGAGGTCTTGTCCCCCCGGATCGGGTATGGTCTAATGCAACGGTTTGTATAGACTATATCATATACATAAGCTCATTTCATTATCATATATTCAATCATATTATATCTCATGCTTTGGACCTTCAACTCCTTAAGTTACCAAATCCAGACATTTTATCAAACACTTAGAGGGTGTGTAATACTAGTATAAAACTATGAAATTTAGAGAGGAAATCATGCAAGAAAATCCATTGTAAAATCATCAATCAACACCTTGCAACACCCTCAAGCAACATACATTAAGACCTCTCATCAAGTCTTACAATAGGTCCAACATTTATAGCTCAAAACATAGCAAAATAGTAACAATTTCACATAGCTTTAAGATATAGTGCAGTGAATTTCATAATAAGCAAGACCCATTTGTAAATCAACTTTAAATCATACAATTTGAGTAAAAGGAGGCTTAGGTATCATGGGTGAAAGGAACCCATGAAAGAAACCCACATACCTTAGCTTGAAGATGAGCTTGGTGAAGATTGGAGATGGAGACTTGAAGCTTGAAGAAGAACCTTGTAGGAAAATCGTGGTTCCGAATGAGGGTTTGAGACTTCAATTTGCGGAGTGAAAATATGGCTAAGTTTTTGAATGAGTATTGGGAAATGTTTAGGATGATATGAGGGTGAAATAAGGCTAAGTGTAGGTGAAAACACATTTGGGAACACTTATTCCCAAGACATAGAAGTCTTTGACCGAAATAAAAAAATCAGGCACCATTTTACACAGAGGCGCGTCGCATGGGGGTCGCGGCTTCCTCTCTAGACTTCGCACCTTGAAAAATTATAATTGATAATATTTCTCTCTTGAATCTGGGTTAGACCCTCTCCCCCCTAATTTTGACCTCCTGAACAAGAATATGAAGTCGGAGTTTAGAAATAACGAACGGATTTTGAGATATATGGAATTTAAAATTCAAGCATTCCGAGGCACATTTTCGGCCACTTTTGGGGTCATTTCAATATCTCCCCCTTTGGAACATTCGTTCCCAAATGTAAAAGAGACATACAATACAAGATTGATCATAAACAAAACCAGCCCCAAGTAAAATGCAACATTACATTTAAAAAACCATTTTAAAAATCTCAACATAAGTGTAAAAGTATCATAAACTTGCCAACTTAAACATGAATGCATATGAATGACATAGGGGATGCAATACAAGACTTGAAATCACATAGGGGACTTAGAATTGGTACCTTAGGCTTGAGTGGAGTGGAAAAGATAAAAATACCGCTTTTGTATGTCCGCTTCGGCATCCCAAGTAGCACATATGATTTGTTAGTTTCTCTAAGGACCTTAATGGATGCCACCTCCTTGCTCCTCGATCTCTTTACTTGCCTATCCAAAATCTCAACCAGAACCTCCTCATAGGTCAAGTTATCCTCAATAAAACCCACAATATCAAGAGGCACAACTGCATTAGGATCAGCAACACATTTCCTCAATATTGAGACATGAAACACCAGATGAACCAAATTAATTTCACTTAGGAACTTCAATTCATAAGCTACCTTGCCAAACCTCTTCAAGACCTCATAAAGACCAATATATCTTGGACTCAACTTCCCCTTTCTACCAAAACGGACCACAGCTTTCATTGGAGAAACTTTCAAATAAACCCAATCACCCACTTTGAATTCAAGGTCTCTTCTTCTCACATCGGCATAGGATTTCTGACGACTTTGGGCCGTCTTCAACCTTTTCCTAATTATCCTAACCTTCTTAAGAGCCTCGAGATACAGTCCCAATAAAGTCACCTCTCCAACCTCAAACTAACTAACCGGTGATCTACAAAGTCTCCCATTAAGAGCCTCAAAAAGAGCCATGCCCATGCTAGAGTGATAGCTATTGTTGTAGGCACTCAATCAAAGGAAAATGGTCGTCCCAACTACCCCTCAACTCCAATACACAAGCCCTTAGCATATCCTCAAGTGTTTGAATGGTTGTTTCAACTTGGGCATTCTTTTGGGGGTGAAAGATAGTTCTAAGGTGAATTTTTGTACCAAGACCCCTTTGAAAAGACCTCCAAAAATGTGAATTAAATTGTGAACCACGATATGTTATGATGGACAAAGGAACCCCATGTAACCTCATTAACGAATGGATATACAACCTTGCATACTTTTCAACACCATATGTTGTCTTAACCGGTAAAAAGTGAGCTAATTTCGTCATCCTATCAACCACAACCCAAAGAGAATCAAAACCTTTTCTAGTCTTGGGCTACCTAACCACAAAATCCATATTAATTACCTCCCATTTCCAAGTGGGAATCTCTATGTCATGGGTTAGGTCACCTGGCCTTTGATGTTCATCTTTGACTTGTTGACAACTATGTCAATTGAAAACGAATTTGGCAATGTCCCTCTTCATGCCTCCCCACAATACACATCTCTCAAGTCTCTATACATTTTGGTGGAACTGGGGTGAATAGAATAAGAAGAATTGTTGGCCTCATCAAAAATCTTCTCCCTCAAACTATCAACACAAGGCACACACAACCTACCTTGGTACCTAAGGGCCCCATCTCCCCCTTGGAGAAAACCTCCACCTTGCCTTCTTTCACCAAAGCCTTCAATTCAAGCAAGGAGGGGTCAAGATTTTGTTTTGCTATCACTTCATCAACCAATGAAGACTTAGACCCATCAACAACAACCACAACATCATCACCAAGCTCTTCCAACCCAACCCCTAATTTAGTCAATCGGTGCACCTCCCTAGCTATCTCCCTACCACCGCCAACATGGGCTAAAGTACCCATAGACACCCTACTCAAAGCATCCGCCACCACATTTTCCTTACCCAGGGGATAGTGCACGCTAATATCATAGTACTTAAGAAGTTCTAGCCATGTCCTTTGCCTCAAGTTGAGATTCTTTTGAGTGAAGACATATTGGAGGCCCTTATGACCGGTGAACATATCCACATGCACCCCATATAAGTAGTGACGCCAAATCTTTAATACAAACACAACGACGCTAACTTTAGATCATGCGTAGGGTAGTTCCTTTCATGTACCTTCAGTTGTGTAGAAGCATAAGCTATTACCTTACCATTTTGCATCAAAACCAACACAAACCAACCTGGGAAGCATCACAATACACTACAAATCCCTCAAGCCCATCCAATAGTGACAATATAGGAGCGGACACAAGTTTGTCTTTCAATGTTTTGAAGATCCTCTCAAATTCATCGGTCTACACAAACTTAACCTTATTTTGAGTCAATTTTATCATATGGGAAGCAATAGAGGAGAACCCATTCACAAACCTTCTATAATAACCTGCTAGGCCCAATACGCTCCTAATTTCCTACGGGGTCAATGGTCTAGGCCAATTTCTAATCACATCGGTTCTCTTAAGATTCACTTTTATGCCATCCCCTGACACCACATGAACCAAGAATGCAACCTCTTTTAACAAAAATTCACACTTGTCATAATTGGCATACAATTTCTTCTCCCACAATCTTTGCAACAAAACTCTCGAATGAATCAATGCTCCTCCCTTCTATGTGAAGTGATCAATATATCATCAATAAAGATCACAACAAAGGAATCAAGGTAAAGTTTGAAGACCCTTTTCATTAGGTCCATGAAGATGGCCGGTGCATTAGTCAACCCAAACAACATCACAACAAAATCATAATGCCCATATCTAGTCCGGAAGGCCGTCTTGAGAATATCAAACACCTTTACCCTCACTTGATGATACTCGGATTAAAGATTAATCTTAGAGAAGAAACTAGCCCCTTACAATTGGTCGAACAAGTCATCAATCCTTAGAAGACGATACCTATTCTTGATGGTGACCCTATTGAGTTGCCGATAGTCTATGTACATTCTAAGTGACCCATCCTTCATTTTCAATAATAACATCGGAGCATCCCAAGGTGATTGACTAGGTCTAATAAATTGCTTCTCCAACAAATCTTTCAATTTCTTCTTTAACTCTTTTAACTCTATCGAGGCCATACGGTAAGGGGGAATGAAGATAGGTTGAGTATAGGGGAGGAGGTCTGTACAAAAATCTATCTCCTTTCCGGGAGGGACATCGGGAAGGTCATTTTGGAAGACATCAAGGAACTCATTTACAATCGAAACTAACTATAAATAAGTGACTTTAGACTCCACATCTTTAACACTCACAAAATGATAGACACCCCTTAGAGATCAACTTAAGGGCTTTAATGCATGAAATGAATCTACCCTTGACCAGCCACATCTTGACTTTCCCACTCAAGGAGGAGCTCATTAGGGAATTGAAAATTGACCCTATGGGTTCTACAATCAATAGAAGCATAGTAGGCATGCAACCAATCCATCCCAAGAATGATATCAAAATCTACTATGTCTAATTCAACAAGATGACAAGGCAACAAATTATACAAAATACAAATAGGACAACTCCTATAAACCTTTCTAGCAACAATAGAGGCACCGATGGGAGTAGACACTTTGTATGACTCATGCAACAACTCGGGGGAAACATGGAACTTTTTAGCAACAACATGGGTAACAAAACAAAGAGTGGCACCCGGATAAATCAAAGCATATACATCAAAGTTAAAGATTTTCAATACACCGGTAACAACATCAGGAACCTCACCAACCTCCTCCAATGTAGAGCGTAAAACTAGTTACGCCTCAGGGCACCACCTTAAGGACCACCTCTACCCAATGGAACCACATTTGCACCCCGGCCCTTGCCACAGTTTCTCAGACAATCCGCCTTCTTGTGACCAAGCTCCCCACATTCATAGCGTACATTAGAACCCTTCAAACATGGGCCTCCATGACTCCTTCCACATTTAGGGCACACATCATTAGGAGCCACACGACCAACACCTTGAAGCGTAGGAAAGTCATTGGTAAACACCTTATTAGTAATATGAGTAGGCCCTTGGCCTTGAAAAGATCTAGCACCCTTTTGGAATTTACCCTCAAATCGAGCCCTCTTGGCCTCAATGCCCCCTTCTCTTCCTCAACTTCTCGTCCTACATTTGCTCGGCATAGGTCATCAGCCTAGACAAGTCCATGTCACTAATTAGCATGGTAGACCGGCATCCTTCACTTACCAAGTCGGAGACCCCCATCACGAACTTATGTATCCTAGATCTAGGATCGGCCACCAAATGAGGAGCATACATCGAAAGTTGATTAAACTTGAAGGCATACTCCCTCAGAGTCATAACACCTTGTTTCAAGTTCATGAACTCTACCATCTTAGCTTCCCTAAGCTTAAGAGGGAAAAATTGATTAAGGAAAGCCAATTTGAACTCTTCCCGAAATACTACATTACCAATTCTCTTCTCACCCTTCCATTGATCATACCATATTTGGGCCAACCCTTTGAGTTGATACGCTGCCATCTCCTTCTTTTCATTCGGTCCAACACCCATGATATTCAAAATTTTGTAGACCTCATCAATGAACTCTTGTGGATCTTCATCCACCTTTGACCCAGAGAATACCGTAGGATTCATCCTTGCTAAGTCTCTTACCCTAGCTCCCGGGGTAGTAGCATGAGGGGCTTGGGCCCCTTGATTAACTCGGTTGGCTACAACTTGGGCAAGCATAATGAGAGCATCCTAGATCTCACCATTAGTAGGTTGCTCCTCGGGAGTTTGGGCCCTTCTTCCTCGAGGGTTTGGCATGATCTAGCATAGCATAAAGCAATCGTTATGGGAAAACTTATCACAACTCTATAGCACGACTTAGAATATGAAGAGGGAAACATTTCCTAAAACGTCTAATAGCTTCCTACTTATTATCATGGCGCGCTTCACAACCATGAATAGGAATCTAATCGACGCAGTGTGTTGGACTCCGAGGATATATCAACTTAGTGCTCTGATACCAAGTTTGTCACGACGCAAGCCTAGGGCCTAGACGTGACACGACGAATGGGGAACCCAAAGGGACCCCAAACAATCCTCTTATCATTACACACCATTGGTCACAGATGCAATAAAATAAGCATCAAGAGATAATAAAATGGGACAACCGGGGCTTAGGGAAAGCATTATAATATCATAGACATCAAGAACAATAGAGTCAAGGCTCTTAGCATAGATACATAACATATTGAACAAACACTTTTAACACATAGATAAGAGTGGAGGCCAAGACAAAGAAACCGGGCCCACCATCATAGTTAAAATAGAACATAAGAAAGAATATCTCAATACGTAATAACAATAACATAGACTAAGGTCCCTCAAAATGGAGGACTCACTAACTAGCTTGAGTAGTATCGTACTATCCACGTGGAGGTGGAGGATGAGTAACTTGGGTTCTGGTTCATAAATCCCTCACATTTCTGATGGTAATCATATCTTATCACCATGGTGGCCAAGTACAAACCCTTCACATGGTTGATGAGCTCAAACCCCTACCTTGGTTGCCCAGGCTATTGTCCTCCCGGATCAGGTATGATCTAATGCAAAACTTTATATAGAGTATATCATATACATAAGCTCATTTCATCATCATATAGTCAATCATATCATATATCATGCTTTGGACCTTAAACTCCTCGAGTTACGACATTCAGATATTTTATCAAACACTTAGTTGGCATGTAATGCTAGTATAAAATTATTAAATATTGAGAGGAAATCATGCAAGAAAACCCATTGTAAAACTATCAATTAACACTTTGCAACACTCTTAATCAACATACATCAAGACTCCTCATCAATTCTTGCAGTAGGTCCAACATTTATAGCTCAAAACATAGCAAAGCAGTCATAATTTCACATAGCTTTAACATAGTGTGCAGTAAATTTCATAATAAACAATACCCATTTGTAAATCAACTTTATATCATGCAATTTGAGTAAAAGGAGGCTTGGGTATCATGGGTGAAAGGAACCTATGAAAGAAACCCACATACCTTAGCTTGGAGATAAGCTTGGTGAAGATTGGAGATGGAGACTTGAAGCTAGAAGAAGAATCTTGAAGGAAAACCTTGGTTCCGGATGAGGGTTTGAGACTTGAATTTAGGGAGTAAAAATATGGGTAAGTGTTTTAGTGAGTATTGGAAAATGTTTAGGATGATATGAGGGTGAAATAAGGCTATGTATAGGTAAAAACACATTTGGGAACACTTAGGCCCAAGACTTAGAAGTCTTGGACCGAACTAAAAAAATCAGGCACCATTTTACACAGAGGCGCGTCGCATGGGTGTCGCGGATTCTCTTTGGAATTCGCACCTTGAAAAATTATAATTGCTAATCTTTCACTCTTAAATTGGGGTTAGACCCTCTTTCCCCTAATTTTGACCACCTAAACAAGAATAGGAATTCGGATTTTTGAAATAATGAACGATTTTTGAGATATATGGAATTTAAAATTCTGGGCATTTCGGGGCACATATTCGAGCACTTTTTGGGGTCATTTCAGCTCTTGACTCACAGTGCGCTTCTTCGTAACTAGGTCCTCCATGTACTTTGCATACCCTAGTATCTTTTCTAATACATCAATGAGAGGGATATTTATGGAGAGTTGTTTCAACATGGAGAGAAAGTGCTTGAACTTGCCTTCTGCCTCCCTCTTTTTGATTCTTTCAAGAAAGGGAGGAGGAGACCTAGGAATGGGCTTCAACCTCTCTGACCCATTAGTAGCTCCACTCACCCCATCCTTCCCACAATAATATCCAGTATCAGCATCCTTGGCATAACTGTCTCCTGTCGAACATCATCCTCATAAACTAGCATAGAAGGATCAATGTTGCTCTTGCCACCACGAGTAGTAATCGCCATGCACTTCCCTTTATTCTTATGGTTCTAAACTATGTTGCTAGGAAGGGTACCCCTCTAACATTGATTGAGTTGAGTCGACACTTGACAAAACTATTGCTCAAGTTGTTTGATAGCAACAGAATGAGACTCAATTTTCTAGTTAATATTGGAAATCTAGGATTTCATCCCCCCTTAGAGTTTCTTCCTATATCTCAGCTTTCTTGAATAGGTAATCAAATATCTCCTCA
Source organism: Solanum medicagineum (assembly GCA_026153255.1). NCBI lineage: Eukaryota > Viridiplantae > Streptophyta > Magnoliopsida > Solanales > Solanaceae > Solanum > Solanum medicagineum. The sequence continues at coordinate 10,364 of JAPFFP010006573.1, forward strand.
ATTCATGAGTTGATCACACCTACGTCACAGATTGGCGCCAATAGTCCAGATTGGACCCTTGGGCGTTGGTCCAAAAACCCCTATCTAATCAGCAATAAAACAACTATCCTCCTCATAATAAGGCTCATCATACATAGGTCACCATCAACTATCCTCCTCATAGTAAGGCTCGCTCCTGATTCTGCTTCATCATCATTTCCATACCTGTGCGGATTCAGGCAAGCTCTTGCATAATTTCTTCATTTATCTTAGCTTGCTCCGAACCAACACTGACAACACATGAACTTTTGGCTGATGCTCTGTCCCTTTGCCCATGGACAATTAGTCTTGACCACTCTCTCCATTCTTTCTGCAATCCTTGTGAGTGGTGGATCTAAGAAAAACCCACCCCCACCCCCCCGTAATAGTATCAACACAATCCTGACTGGTTTTATCAAGGTCACGATAAAAGATCTCTACCAAGGCATCATCAACTATCTTGTAGTCTAGGACACTCCTCAAGTACTTAGTGAACTGCTCCCATGTAGTACTAATCGAGTCACCAGGAAGTCTCTCAAAGTTGTTGATCTGATCTTTCAACTTGAGCTTCTTTGATCTCGAGAAGTACCGCTCCAAAAAAGGACTTCTGTAAGTTAGGCCAACTTGTGATCGAACTCTATGGGAGCTCAGATAGCCATAGTGTTGCATTGCTTGTAAAGACAATAGGAAGACACGAAGTACCGCAGCTTCTATAGATAGATTATGTGTTCCTATCACACTCTTACAAATAAATGCAATATTGTGTAGATGGCTGTGAGCATCTCCCGATGGTAAGCCCATAAATAGTCCATGTTTATGCAACATCAGAAGCAACCACTCGAAACCACGAACTTTGTGTTAGCCGGTAGTGATGGCAATACAATAGCTCTAGTCACCTCCATAGCCATAGGATTTATACTATATTCATTTCACTGATAAGCATTGCTATTAAAATCCTATGGTTGTGGAGTAATATCCTTAAGCGGAGTTGGGTTCTCATGGTCAGCATTCCATGGTCATTCCTGTTTAGAGTTGCATTTGCCACATTGTTGGTGTTATATTGGGCTATTCTTCTCAACGTTCTATAGATCTCTAGTCAAACAGAGTCAAGGGTCTACCTCGTGAAACGACCCCAAAAAAGTGCCTAGAAAGCGCCCAAAATTGTAATTTCTATATATCTCAAAATCCATGCGTGATATCAAAAGTCCGAATTCATATTCTTAACCAAGGGGAAAAATTGAATGGAAAATGGGTCTAACCCTAATTTTGGAGCAACCGTATGAAAATTTTAAAATTTAAAAATGATGAATTCTAGTGTTGATCCGTGCCCTGGCATGACGCGGCTTGGGAGCGGACTAGTGTTATTTTTTGTCAATTTTTGTTTTTCAGTCCAAGGCCTTAGGGGTCTTGGGCCTAAGTCTTCCCATGCGTAAAAATACCTATCCTTAGCCATATTTCACCTTCATATCATACAAGATATTTTGCAATACTCTCCCAAATATTTAGAAAAATATTTCACCCAAACTTCAAGTGCCAAACCTCATTCTGAATTATAATGAGTTCAATCAATCTTCAAGTTCTCATCTTAATCTTCATCAAGTAATACTCCAAAGTTGAGGTATATGGGTTTCAACCACAGGGTCCTTTCACCCATGGTGCCCGAGCTTTTTTTTTTTTTACATAAATTATATGTTTGTAAGTTGATTTTTACTTATGGCTCTCCTATTATGAATTTGACTATGAACTATGTTGGGGTTTTATAAAAGTGTGACTATTTATGTATGTTTTGAGCTATGAATCTAAGATCTATGATAAGTTTTGAGGAGGGGTTTCAATGTAATTTGCAAAGTGGCATTACAAAATGTTGGTGGATTGATTTACTTCAAATTTTCTTGCATGATTTCACTCTTGAATTGCATCATTTTGCACTAGTATTACACACCCACCAAGTGTTTGATAAAATGTCTGATTTAGGGTTCTTGAGCTATTGATGATTCATTGCATGACCTATGACTTGACTGACTTTATGATGATTAAAGGATGATGTATATGTGTTGTTTTCATGGAAAGCACCTATAGTGTTGCATGTTGACCACACCTTGTTGAGGGGGCGCTATGCCTCAACCACCATGGATAGCGGGGTGTGACCACCATCAACCAATTTAGGGGTTGATACTTCAATCACCATGGATGGTAGGGTGTGACAATCCATCATAATGTTGGTCTCTTACTACACATCTAATATGTTCTATTTAAGCATGTTCGCTTCAAGTATCACTCATGCATGCCATATTGTTATATGTTCCTTTATTGCCCTGTTATGTATTTCAATTATGCTGCTTATCTCTTGTTGCATTGTGTCACACATATGTAGTACATTCAAATGTACTAACACATATTCTATGCCTATATGATGTTACCATGTAGGAACCAGAGCGCCTCGCGATCATCCTCATCCTCCATGTGGCTAGTACTATCTTCTCAAAGCAACTTTGGTGAGTCCTAAATTCCGGGGATGATATCTCGTGTTCATATGTTATGTAAAGACTTTATTTATATATTTGTATGATTTATCTATAAGGGTGAGCCCGAAATATTTTCTTGTCCCCTGCTCAACTCTAAGTGTAGAGGTGTTATTGGAAAAGTTATGTAATGATGTTATAAACTTGATTTTTTTTGACTCTTTGATGTTTTATGATATGAAAGACTTTTGTTAGTCCCTTTGCCCTTATTTCTATTCTTTTATTGTCGTTTAATTTCTTTCGCGACCACGAATTTGTAATGATATGATAAGAGGCTTGATTGGGGTCCCTACGGGTTCCCATTCGCCGTGTCATGTCTAGTTCCTAGGTTTGGGTCAAGGCAAACTTGGTATCAGACTAGTAGGTTGTTAATAGTCCTTGGAATCCAACACACTGCATCGATTAGAGTCTTATTCATGGTTGTGTTGTGCACCCGAAATATGAGTAAGAGGCTATGTGATGTTTTAGGCAATGTTTCCCTTCTTCACGATCTATCTCGTGCTATAGAAGTTAGGTAAGGTTTCCCCTCTAGCGAATGTTCTTTGCTAATTTCAGATCATGCCTAACACAAGATGAAGAAGAGCCCACACTCTCGAAGAATGACCGGCTCATGGAGAGCTCCGGGATGCTCTCACTTTGCTGGCTCAAGCCATGGCCAACCAACTCAATCAAGGGGATAAAGCCCCTTATGCTCCTACTCTGGCATTTCGTATGAGAGACTTTATGAGGATGAACTCACCGGAGTTCAATGGATCTAAAGTGGATGTGGATCCTCAAGAATTTATTGATGAGGTGTACAAAGTGTTGGCTATCATGGGTGTTAGGTCGGAGGAGAAGGCGGAGTTGGCGGCTTACCAACTCAAGGGGGTAGCCCAAATATGGTATACTCAATGGAAGGAGGAGAAAGGAAATGACAATGTGATTCTATAGGAGGATTTTAAGACAACTTTCCTCAGCCAGTTCTTTCGTCTTGAGCTTAGGGAGGCCAAAATGATGGAGTTCATGAATTTGAACCAAAGATCTATGAGTGTGAGGGATATGCCCTCAAATTCAACAAACTCTCTAAATATGCTCCACACTTGGTTGCCGAACCGATGTCTAGAATGAATAAGTTTGTGATGGGTGTAACCAATTTGGTGAATGAGGAGTGCCAAGCTACTATGTTGATTAGTGACATGGATTTATCCCGCCTAATGACTTATGCCAAACAATTGGAAGGGGATAAGTTGAAAAATAGGAGGGGTAATGAAGCCAAGAGGGCCCATTTTGATGTTAAGTTCCAAGGTACCAGGGGTGGCTGGTTTCTCCAAGGCCAAGGGACTTCTCATGTTCCTAGTGGGAGATTTGCCAATGACTACCCAAGGCCCTAAGGAGGTAGTGGTGTGGTCCCTAGACCTATGTTCCAAGAAGTGTTAGAGGCCATGATGCCCATGTTTGAGGGACACTAATGCTTGCTATAGTTGTGGGGAAGTGGGTCACATAATTGTCCTTAGAATCCAAACAAGGATAAGGATGTTCGTCCATAAGGCCGGGGTGGTAATGCGGTTTCTTTAGGAAGAGGAGGCCAATCGATTCTATCCACTCCAAGGGAGACAAAGGGTTTCGATTCTATCCACTCTAAGGGAGACAAGGGGTTGATGAGGTACTCAATGTCATCACCGGTATGTTGAAGTCTTTGATTTTGATGTGTATGCATTGATAGACCCGGCTGCCACTCTTTCTTTTGTTACTCCTTTTGTGCCAAAAAGTTTCATATTGAGCCCAAATTATTGTGTGAGACTTATAAGGGGCCAACTCCTTTTGGGCATCTATTATTGCTAGAAAGGTCTATAGAAATAGTCCTGTTTGCATCTTGCATAAATTGCCTTATGATCTTCTTGAGTTGGATATGGTGGATTTTAATGTCATCCTTGGGATGGATTGGTTGAATGCATTTTCTGCCTCTATTCATTGTAGAACCTGTAGGGTAAAATTCCAATTCCCAAATGAACCCGCCCTTGAGTGGGAGAGTCCTGATGTGGTGGTCAAGGGTAGGTTTCTATCTTACCTTAAAGCCCAAAAGTTGATATCTAAGGGGTGTCTCTATCATCTTGTGAGGTTTAGCGATGTTGAGTCCAAAGTCCTCCCTATAGAGTCGATTTCGGTGATTAGTGAGCTTCTTGATGCCTTTCAAAATGACATAGCCGGTGTTTCTCCTGAGAGGAAAATAAACTTTCGAATAGACATCCTTCACGATACTTAATCCATTTCTGTTCCCCCTTACCATATAGCCCCAGCGGAGTAAAAGGAGTTGAAGGAGCAATTGATGGACTTGTTAGAAAAGGATTTTATTAGGCCAACCAATCACCTTGGGGTGCACCGATGTTGTTTGTGAAGAAGAAGGATGGTTCTCTTAGAATGTATAGACTACCAACCACTTAATAGAGTCACCATCAAGAATAAGTATCCTCTGCCAAGGATTGATGATTTGTTTGACCAACTTCCAGGGGCTAGTAACTTCTTTAAGATTGATCTTCGGTCTGGGTATCATCAAGTGAAGGTGAGGGAGTGTGACATTCCTAAGACGGCCTTCCTAATTAGATATTGGCATTATGAATTTTCGGTTATGTGCTTTGGGTTGACCAATGCACCTACTATTGTCATGACCAAACTAGGCCTAGATGTGACATAGCGCATGGGGAACCCAAAGGAACCCCAAGCAAGCCTCTTAACATATAATTGCATATCCTTGGTCAAGAAAGAAACTAAACCGAATAAAAGAATAGAAATAAGACCATAGGGACTAAGGGAAAACCTCCATTTCATAAAACATTAAGAGAGTCAATAGAGTCAAGCTTATAACATCATTACATACTTGTCCAACAACACCTCTAAACATAAAACTTAGCAGGGGCCAAGATAAGCAGCCGACTCACCCTCATAATAATGATAATAGGTAATCCAAAATTTTAAAATATATTCTAACATAAGCATGAGAGAAGATATATATTATCCCCGGACTTGAGGACTCACCAACAGCTAACTTGAACAATCCGTCTAGCCGCGTAGAGGAGAATAAATGGGATCTCTGGTTCCTACATGATAATATCATGTAGGCATAGAGTATATGTTAATGTTTGAATGTACTAAGTATGTATGTGCAATCCAATAAGAGATAGCCAACGTTGGCAAAATACAATATCATATGCAATGGATAGCATAATAACAATATGTCATTATGAATGATGCTTGAAGTAAAATATTCTTATATAGAACATATTACATGTGTAGCAATGGACCATAATCATATACCAAGCAACTTAGTACTTGGAAACCAAGGTAGACCACCCCTTAGAAGTGATTGAGGTACCAACCCCTCAATTGGTGGCTTACCACCCCCATCCTAGGCGATTGAAGTACCAACCTCTCAATTGGTTTATGGCTTACCACCCCCATCCTACGCAATTGAGGCATCACCCCTCAATTGGCTATGGTTAAGTCACAACACAATAGATACTTCTCATGGAATCAACACATATATAACCTACTTTCATAATCAAAAAATCACTTAACTCGTATGCCCAATGTTAGACCTTCAACAACTCAAGATACATTGACTGGAATTTTATCAAACACTTGTGGGTGTGTAATGGTAGTGTAAAATCATGCAATTCAAGAGTGAAACCATGCAAGAAAACTTAATGTAAAACCACCCACCAACACTTGGTATATGCTGATGTAACATACATCAAAAGCCTTCATCAAATCTCAAGATACAACTAAGATTCATAGCTCAAAACATGCTTAAACAGTCACACTTTCACAAAATCCTAACATAGTTCATAGTCAAACTCATAATAAAAGACCCATAAGTAAAATCAACTTAGAAACATGTAATTTAGATAAAAAAGAAGCTTGGGCACCATGGGTGAAAGGACTCGATGGTTGAAACCCACGTACCTTAACTTTGGAGAATCACTTGATAAAGATTGGAAATGGAGACTTGAAGCTTGACTGAAATCCTTAAGATTCGGATGAGATTCGGCACTTGAATTTTAGGGTGAAATATGTGTTTAAGTGTTTTAGATAGTATTGGGGAATGTCTTATATGATATGAATATGAAATATGACTAAGTATAGGTATTTTCACGCATGGGAGGGCTTAGGCCAAGGCCTAAAAGCCTTGGACTAGAACAAGAAAACTGACCAAAACAATAGGCTCTCCGCACCCCTGGCGCGCTTGGACACAATCGCTCACTTTAAAATTTCAAATTTTGATATTGTTGCTCTAAAATTGGGGTTAGACCCATTCCCCACTCAATTTTCTCCCTGAACAAGAATATGAAGTCAGATTTTGATATTACACACAGATTTTGAGATATATGGAAATTACGATTTCGGGCACTTTCAAGGAACATTTTCGGCACTTTTTGGGGTCGTTTCAATATCGCCACTTTGGAGCATTCATCCCTGAATGACAAAGAGACGTATATAAAAAGCGTAATCATGAAGAAACAGCCCCAACAAGAATGCAATAATGCACCTAAACACCATTTTCAAAAATCTCAACATAGGTGTTAAAATCACCATGAACTTGTCAGTATAAACATAAATGTACGGAAATGACATGGGGGCTAATACTTAAGAATTTAAATCATAAAAACGACTCAATTTATTATCATAAGCTTGTATAGAATGAAAGGGT
>JAPFFP010006584.1:0-17586 GCA_026153255.1 Solanum medicagineum
TAAATCCTAAAAATTAGGAACAAACTAATCAGTTTCAGTACAACACTGCAACTGATTTATTCAAATTAAACTTATCAGTTTCAATATAACACTGCAACTGATTTATTCAACTTAATCCTAACTTTTAAGTTGTATTTTGAGATACAACTAATCTCTAGCTTTTGAGGCATTACTTTCAACAGTTCCAAATTCACCGATCTCCCCATCCTGCAAGTTCTTTCTGGTGAACTTACAGGTTAAAGAATAGGCCCCCAAATTACTTATTTCTCCTGTCCATACTTTCTCATCTCATCAAATTAGGCTACCTCCCCTTGTCCCACTAGCTTCCAATTGACTGAATCTAACCCTTTTATTAGCCCATAATTCTTTAACTAAATTCTTGATATCTCCTTGAATTTTTGTCTCTTGAAAGCAATAAATATCACCTTTCCATCGATGAATTAAATGTTTAATGATACACCTCTTACTTTCATGATTTAGGCCCCTCACATTCCATGATACAATGGAAATTGTCATCAATCACGATTAATGTTGTAACCCCCCTGCTTCTTGTGCCATTGCTTTTGAAATTACTTCCACATTCGAGGCTCTTCAATTCTTTGGATCCTTTTACCTCTGAGTCATTTTCCTGTTCTCTTCCTCATTCATACTTTTTTCCCTCATACTATCTATCTTCATGAATAGCATTGTTGCTTCCTCTCTGCACCCTTTGAAATCAAAACCAAATCATTTGGCTAATTTGAAGATGTTCTGATGAATCCATATAGGGATACCGAAATCGGGATCTTCTCCTTTCCCTAGGTTGTGTTACTTTAAAGGTACAACATCTTCTATTGTTGTCAAATAGGATATGTGTTCTTCAATTCTCAAATCAGTATCTTCCATGCCACTCCCTTCTAGGGTTTGAGGTATATCAGCCACCCTTCCTCTTTTTTACTCTTTCCTAGAGTATCTTCTTCTTCAATTTCCTCCTGTTCATGCTCTGTTTCTTTTCCTTCTCCACAGTTCAGAGCTATGATGGACTTAGAAAAATTAACTTCAAGTTCGGCTGAGACTGGTTCCACTAAAAAAGAGGAGGGCTCATTTACTAGCCCAATTGAGATGAATTGGGACAGTAGATCTGGGCCCAAAATTTTCTTTTCCGCTGCATGTCTGTACTTTTTAAATGTTCTGTGAAGTGGGGCCTCAATTGCTCGTGCCTTATCATGTGTTGTGACAGCTGGCCAATTCAATATATTCCGGTCGTAAGAAGGGCCCACGTGCCCTGACACCTCCGTAAAGCCCTAATAGGCTTTGTTGAAATTAGGTCTTAGGCCTAACTCACACCCCAAAAGCTAGCTCAAAGGAAAGAGGATTGCCTAAGCCTTATAAGGAGACCACCCATCTCATTAACCACCAATGTGGGACTTTGTGTTTCAACAGGCTTTCGTCTTGTTGTCTGTCAGTACCTTCATCAAACCGCTGGGTCATTGTGGGTACTTCGCTTTGTGCATCGGAGACCACCCTCGCCGATATCTCAACCCAGATTGGAACTTGGAACTTTGACAGCTAAACTTTCGTGAACCAGCTCGACCGACTTTGGAACTGAGTCACCATGTCCTCTCACCTTCATCCTTGCCCATTTAAGGTGGTTTCGGAGCTACGTTTCGAGGGACTAACAAGGGGTAGTACAGGAATATTCTCCTCAGTTTCGATCCAGCCACACAAAAGTTTCTGATCTCATGGAAAACTTTTTGGGACCAAAGTTGAAGGGCCAAGCCTACTACTTTTATCTAAACCTGGTCCAGCCTATCGGGCCTGGAGCTCGATGACGGCGACCGCCATTGCATGTTGAATTTGTGGGATTTCCAGAACCACTTCCCTCTTACAATGTGTTCTGCAGCTGTTTTGTTGGGAAACTTGAAAAGGAAGTGATTCTGACCCAAATCATAGATGTTAATACCATGCTTGTATTTCCATGTGCTTGCCACCCACTGTTGCATCTATGAGAGAGGTGGTGTCTGATATATCCTCCAAGAGACTTACAATCACACTTCTTGCTAGAATTTTGTTTTGATTTTTTGTAGTTGTATTTTTACTAACAAACTCCTTGCCTTTTTGTTGAATCTTAGAAGCATTTATTTCTCTTGTAGACCATTTGTTGTTTCAGACACTATCCGAATATAACAGGCCCTTCTCTATTTCCCTATGCATCATCTCAACTGCCTTCTGGGCCTTAGCATTTATGAATCTGGTTCTTTTGTTGGCTATGTCTATCCAACCTAGTTTAGCGACCACTCGGGAATAATAATGCTCTTCTTTTACCCTGCATATTTAACTGCTAACATAACAAACATATTTGTTATAATTCTTTGAACAGAAGAACTCTGTGAACTGATCCCGAAACTTCCGTCTGTGTACTGAGTTCCCCTGCCCTTTTGATGCTTCTTCAAGAGCGAAAGTTAGCCACTCCATCGTCTTCTGACCAATACTCATCCTGGTTATCATGTTACGATCCCATGCTAGAAACTACTCCAGTGATATCGAAAGATTTGAATCCTACAGCAAAATAAATGGTATGGACCCCATGCAAGTAACAGGAAAGAAAGGTTGGAAAAGAATAGGATGGATGGAATCCACCATTTTAGAATTTTTTTTTTTTTTAGAATCCACCGTTTTACTAGTTACAAGCACAGTTTGTAGATTTTTCCATCCTTTCGCAAAAAGGAAGAGAAAAAAATGATGTGGAAAAAAGAAGGATGGGTTTCAGGAATGTTTTACCTTGATTATTCCCTTTAACCTTTGAAGGTTTAATATTTTGTACACATAATAAAATAGATGAATACATTGTTATAGGAATTATAGTATCCTGTTGATCTTAGATATACCAGATTGTCACTGATTCTAATTAACTCCAATTGATGTACACCACATTCACTTATCCAGAATCTTACTGAAGTCTATAACACTATTTACAATGGTTCTTAAGACCTTCCATGAATGCATATGGAATGTCGATAGTGTCTAGTACAACCTTCTTTAGTCTAATGCAAAGCATCTTAGAAATAATCTTGCAGAGACTCTTTACAAGACTAATGGGTCTCTTATTTTTGATATTTGATACTGGTCCTTCAATATGATTGAGCCAACAAAGCTTTGAAACCTTTAACCAACCTCCCAATTTACGAGAAGGTCATCCTTTCTCCATAATGTCACCATTAAACTTGTGCTAACGTTTTCAGAAGAACATCAACGTGAAGTCATCTGATCTTGGAGCTTTATTTCCAGCACAATCTTAACTCCTTTCCAAACTTCTTCTCTTGAGAATTCCTTTTCCGTCCATTCCTTTATCTCATTCCTATTTGATTAATTTTTGCTCCCTTGATTAAGATCTCGTCGTCATGTATTTCCTACACAATTGTGTCTACAAACTCACATCTTTCCTGTAACCTGTCCCTCTCCCTAACAAGAGAAAGTTGAATGATTTATTGTTATACTAAACTTATGACCCATACAATGAAACTTTGGAAAAGAATAATTAAAAAAAAAGTCATACTATCGGTAAATATGGTGTACAAATGTCTATCCCAGTGAGACTGAGTCAATCAACATAGATGTTTTAGGGTCCATCTAGATTTTAGTCTTGGGGAAGATTGTACTTCTTTCTTCTTATTTGTAAAATATGTTTTTTCAATACTACCTAATTACTGACCTAAATAAAAATGTTACCGTTGTCCAAAAAATTAAAAAAAAAAAAAAGTCATACTATAAATGTTATTTAGGACATGTAAATAGAAGTTTGCAACCATAAAGAGTGAGGGAAAACATGGAGTTCCCAACAACTTAAGGTTTGCACCAAGAGAATGGCATGGTATGATGAAGATGTATGCCAATAACATACCCAGTATAATCCCACAAGTGGAGTTAGGGGAGGACAGTGCGTACGTAATCATACATTAGAAGTAAATAGGCTGATTTTGCTAGGTTCTTGGCTCAAAGTAAAACATATTGAGAATCCAGTATGTAAAACAAATAAAATAGTGAAGAATCCATACAAAAAACAATAGAGAAGGGAACAGTAGCAACAACAAATACTATGATAATTGAAGCCAAAGAGACAATAAAATAAAAGAATAACATAGTAGAATAGTAATAAAAATAATACGGAGAATGAAGCTAGATGATGCTCGACTACCTTTTAACCTTATATCCTAATCCTCGACCCCAAATCTTCCTATCTAAGCTCGCTCCACTGTAAGCTACAAGCGTGCAATGTCATGTCTTACTACCTTTCCTAAATATTTCTCCGACCTACCTTTATCTCTCCTCTTACCTACTATAGTCAACCTCTCCCTCACTAGAGTGTGTGCTCCCTTTCACATGTCCGAAATATCTCAAACTCACCTTCCTCATCTTGTCCACCAACGAGGCCTATCCCACCTTGTTCCAAATATTTTCGATCCTAATCTTATCTTTCCTAGTATGCTCAAATATTCATCTCAACATCCTTATTTTCACTACTTCCATATTTTGGACATGCAAGTTCTTGACCAGCCGACACTTTGCAAAATACAACATAACTGGTGTGATCACTACTATATAAAACTTTCCTTTAAGGCTTGGTGACACAATCTTTATCACACAACACACTAGTAGCAAGTCCCCATTTCATCAACCCACTCCAATACAACGTGTAACATCCTCATCATTCTCCCATTTCCTTGGATTATAGACCCTAAATACCTTAAACTTCCTCTTTTGGAGATGGCTTGTGTATCAATCTCATATTCACCTCTATCACATGAATAACGTCACTGAACTTGCACCCCAAATATTCAGGCTTAGTCTTACTCAATTGAACCCTTTAGACTTCAGGGGCTGTCTCCAAACATTCAATCTATAATTAACTCCGACTGGGAAGTGCTTCGAGTCTCCTCTCACTGTCCTTATTCGGGTCTTGGCTCCACCGTACATGTCTTTAATCATCCTAATGAAAGCTACAAATACACCTTTAGCCTCCAATGATCTCAATAGAATCCTTCTTATGGACTTCGTCGTAAGCTTTTTCTAGGTCAGTAAACACAATATGTAAGTCCTCTTCCTCTCCCTATGCTGCTCCATCAATCTTGTTACGAAATGTATGGCTTCCGAGGTTGAATGTCCTGGTATGAATCCAAATTGATTCTCATTAATAAATACAACCCTCCTCATTGTCATCTCCACTACCTTCTCTCAAACTTTCACCAATGTAATAAGCTAAAATGGAAGAGCGCAAAGCCCTTTTTTGTGATGAGACGATACCTAACAAACTGAAGGGTAAGTTCCATAGAACAACCATGAGGTGAATAATGTTATATAGAAGTTAATGTCGCCTCTAAATCCCAATATATGGTAGAAATGTTAACAATAAGATGAATATACGATCAAACAAGATTGACCATTAAAAATAATCACAGCCAACAGATGGTGCAAGTAGTACACAGAGAAAATAAAATAAAAGAAGGTTCCCTAAGTTAGTCCATGTCTAACCTCTAGATGCACAGACCAGTAGGCACAACAACATAATGATTGACAGTGTTAAGACAGGACGAGGTTGATCTAAAATCATATGGAGCAAATTATTCCATAGGACCTAATAATCTTTTGAGATCAATGCATACTAAGCTAAAAACATAATATAATGAAAACAAAGAATATTTACAGACAATATTAACTATTGAGATTAAGGATATATTTATGACACTCACATGAGGTTTTTTCTTTTTTTTGACAAGATGTGACGTTAATACTAAAGGTACCAAGATGTTACAAGTACAACAAACTAGTTATTGTAAAAAAACAGATCACTTATATATCACCTACCTCCTCCAGAAATCCATATATTGTTCCAATTTTTTCACAACACTTCTCTTTTTTTTTTTTTTATTGCACCGGGTGTCCGAGTCTATTAGAGCCCCGACTAATCCCGGGGGTGCACAGGCCCTCGGCAAGGAGTTTCCCGCAAGTGCACCACGGTTAATTCAGGTTTCCGATGGCCCTCAGAAATTGTTTTCACAACACTTCTTTTGCACAAGAAACACAAATTTTGTAAACATTTAATTTTTTATTCTAGAAATATGTGTTTTTCCCCTTCAAAACAGACCCAAGCCATACTGTCTGTTAAACACACAGATGGCCTTGTTTCCTCAGAACTCTTTTTTCAGGTTAGCAACTTGTATTCCATGTGAGCATAAGTACGAGAATTCAATACCCTCTATTCTAAATCTCCTATCTAGTTGCTTTATTTTGGTTAGAGACTCAAGCTTTAAATTCAATATTGCCTACACATTTATTGCGGAGGGAAATCAGATTTCTTCTAATACCAGAATTAAGAATTCCTATTACATATTATACGGAGAACTATTGTGCTACTTTGTCATAATGGAGAATACTTCTGGTAAGTTAGAGTCAAGCTTATATTCAGCAACCCCCTTCCCCCCACTACAGCTGACTGATTCTCCACAAGTATTTAGGCACCACTTGGCACTCATGTTTCATTCTCCACAAGTATTACTACCAAGTCCACTATCCTTCCTTCTTTATCCCAATTTTCAGGATGTTTCTATGATAATGTGGTCACTTTTCTTTTAACTATAGTGTTTGGGCCAACTTATCCACCGGGCAAACAGCTACGGAAAAACAAGGCAAGTTCCCAATAATCCTGCCCACAAAGACTGAGCATTTGCGCTTACATGAGTATTGTAACTGGTATTTCAACAAAAAATAGCAAATCATCAGTCATATGCCACAACCACTCCCCCATTCTTAGGGACGACATAAGCTCATTTAGGTTCACATTATTATCTAACTGTAGCATTGTAAGCCGGAAAGGCAAGTGGAAATCTAAGAACAGGTTTATCATAAAGACTGAAACTTTATTACTATATGAGAAATTTCCTTCTAAAACTTCCTTATATCAAGCGGCCGGGGCCGGGGCCGGGGCCATGGGATCCACCCGGGGGCAGAGTGAGCATGTTAGATTTGATTCCAACTCAGTATTTCCTTTAAAAAGTTCATTGAATATGAGTAGGATATTAATTTAAAACCCAGTAACTAAAAAAGATCCAAATCTAGAACCCCATGAGCTTCAAAATCCTTGCTCCGCCTCTCGTTCCACCCTAATCTCCAATAACAATCGAGTACAACTCTAACCATCCTGTAAAGCCTCTATACCTTCTACTTTCCAACAAGGGCTTGAACTTGCAGCAAAATAAAAATCACAGGTAATTGCGGAAAACCCATTAGGGCACGTTAATTTCACAGAAACAAAGCAATTGAAGCAGAGCCATAAAAGGAAATAAAATAATCTCACCAATCAAAAACCTCAAAACTGATGCTGTTTCCCTTTTGACCAGAAGAATGATGCTACAGAAATGAACAAAAAAGAGAAGACCAAGACCAAGAAGATAAGCTGAAATAGAGGACCTAATTGATTCCACCAACCCAAGAATCAACGCGTTTTTGAGGAATTAAGTAGCTCAACTTGAAGAAAATTGTCAATTCTGGCAACTTGGAATCTCGAATTTTTCCTTGAATCAGAAACAGATTAGAGCTGAATGAATTTTCCTTAACAAGAATGTCTGCCGTTGGGGTTTAGCTGCTTCTGATCAATTGTTGCTGCTGTTCCACTGAGCCAACTTCTTGTAATATATATTATAATAAATGGACATTTTGATTAACAAAAGGAAGGCGTTTATATTGATTTGACTTTTTGTAGAACAATGTTTTAGAAATAATTTTACTACGATATATTTTATTTATTATATATTTACAATAAAATTAAATGGGATAATTATTAGTTTTCATCCTGTGATGTAATTATTTTATTTTGGTGATTTTTTAACTTTTTCTACAGAATTATTTTCACTTTATTCAGGGAACAATATTTGGTGTTGAAGTTGTATTTAAAATTTGAAAAATACCCAAAACTTTATTTCTAATTTTTTTTTTTCACCTTTACTATTTTTTTCAAAAAAACTTAAAATTTTATTTTTTAAAAATAACTCCATTTAAATTATAGTTCCTGTTTTTTCACGAAAAAGTGCACTCAAATACTTAAATATTATTTGCAAAAATTATAACCAACCACAGCTTTCAAATTTTATATAAAGTAAAGAAAAATATTTGCAATAGAATGGATAGCTCATATATGCGATCTAATCTATGATATTATGTGATTTTTATTTGAGATATCCTCTTTTAGTATAAATTCAATTGTATATTTTAAGTAGATTGGTTAAGTTGAGTGTTTTTTCTAAGGTATAAATAATATTTAGAAAAAGTGTATTTACAACAACAACAATGTATCCAATAAAATCCCACAGTTGATAAAAAATAATCTCACAATTTAAAAAAAGTATATTTAAATTCTAAATATTCCTTGCAAAAGTGCGGTCATTAAACACAACTCCAACTCTAACTCTAACTTCAAAAATTTCAGTAAGGTCGTTAAACACAACTCCAACTCTAACTCTAACTTCAAAAATTTCAAACATAGTGATTTTTTAAAAGAAAAATTTATAGCCAGCCATTTGTTTAGGATAAAATAGTTATTTTAAAATTTAGTTACTATTAAATAGAATAAAAATATATGTAAATATGTCATTTTTTTAAATTGACTTTCGGGACAAAAACAAGTGTTATACTAAATAACCCTAGTTTACATGGGACATTGTATTTTGGGGAAAAACCTAGCCGCCGAAACCTAGAACTTTGCTCCTTGTCATCGCTGCTGGCTATGGCTACCTCGTCAACAGGCCATTCTCCTCTTGAGACTGGCCTAAACTCAGATCTAAAGAAAGACTACGCTTCAGTTTTTAGAAATAACACCAATGTGGTGTCCAAGCAAATCCCAATGAGATCTATTTCATATTTACATGAAGAGTCACGAATTATATGGGAGGAAGATGAAGTAATACAGATGATCTACAAAGAAAACCTTTAATATACTGTTATTGGTAAGTTTTCTTATGGGATTCCAGAAATTAAGGAACTGAGAAAGATGATTCCGACACAATGTGAGCTCAGAAGTGAGTGTAATATTGGAGTATTGAGAAGTTAACATGTATTGATTAGGGCTACAATTATGGAGGATTATGTTACTCTATCATCTAAGTTAGTCTTTTACTTGAATTACAAACAGTGATTTTATTCAATAAGAACCCTTAAGCAGGATCCAAATATTTGATCGAGAGGGAGAAAACTATTACAACTATTGCTTGGATCTCATTTTCATCATTACCTCCAAATGTTTTTGTGAAAGAAGCAATTTTTTCTCTATTTGTTGCATGGAAAATCTCTTTAAGTTGACATGGCGACAAAGAACCAAAAAAAGACCTAGTTATATTAGGATTAAAGTAAAAATGGAACTATTAGGGAGTTCCCAAAAAAGAATAAATATTTGGGATCAAGAAATCAAATGGGGGAGGTAGTTGAAAAGTGTATAAGAATAAAATGTGACTTTTTCTAAGTAGTTTGCAAGTTGCTGGATCATAACGAACAAGAATGTTATGTTTTGCATCCTGAATTATATGACAAGATGGAGAAAATAGAGAAAAGAAGAGGGTTGATCAGATCAGTAAAGAATATCAAGATAGTGATAAAGCTAAAGGAAAAAGATATCAACAAAATAGGAAGACAATGATAAGTTTTACTTTCAAAATAATTAAAAAAATCAAGGGGAAAGGAGACAAATTGGTCAAAACAATATGAAATATAAACCCTATGACAAAGGAAAGGACACACAGTGAAGAGATGAATACAATAAACAAATTTGATGCTTTGAATGATAAAAATGTGGTTGGAGATGTGCATGATGATGGTTTAAATGATGAGAGAATGAATGTGACAACGGAACATACAACTATAAAAGAGTGAGTAAAAGAATCTTTCAAACAACCAATGCAGAGGGAATATTCAACAAAGAAAGTAGCGAAGGAAAAGATACCTGAATATTGTACAGATTCAATTGACAAAGTCATAGAGGAAAGGTCACCAATAACTTTGTGGGAGCTGATAGGAATAGAGAAAACGAGCAACAAAAGGATCCAAATATATGCATTTTGAAGTCACTTCATGAGGAAAAGGATGTTCCAGATATGCATGTCCCAATTCCACTCCAAATTCAAAAGTGCCAAGAAGAGAATGAAGATCGAGATTTGGAGCTGAATGTATGAAGTCTTGGCGAAGTTGAAAATTTATCTCCAAGACAAGTTGTTAAACTGAAGAGGGATTATAAAAGGAACAGATCAATTCAGTCAATGTTGTCACATCAGGTCAATGCAAGGCAGAGTAAGGAGAGAAAGGATAATTATTATCAATGATTGGACAAATATTATTTTGAAATTATTATCAATGATTGGACAAGTATTATTTTGAAACATAAGATCTGTTATCTCTCAAAATTCTTTTGAAAGATTAATAGATCTAAACAGGAGATATCATATTTCATTCATAGCTCTTTTTGAATCTTTCCAAGATCTAAAGGAGATCCACAAATATTAAAGAAGAACAGGATTTGAAGATGCAATAATTAACTTTTCCTCTAAGATTTTTCTTTTTTTGGAACAGAATTGGTCAGGACAGGCTTAGTTAAATAGTTATCAGAAGACCCTTAATTTCACTTATATTAATATAATGTTCCATATAACTGTAGTTTATGTTGGATTTTGTTTGGAATTATGAGATTATTTTAGAAGGTCTAGCAAAAGAAAATAATTGCTCATGGATTGTGAGTAGATATTTCAATGTTGTACTTAATATGGAGGAAAAATTGGGAGATCTGCCATTCTCCCATTCTGAGACTATTGATTTTATACACTGCATAAATAATTGTGCTCTCGTAGAGTTGTCATCTACTAGAGGTAAATTTACCTGATCGAATAGAAGAAAAGAAGATAACTGTATTTTTAAGAAATTGGATAAGTTTCTAATTAAATAAGAATTTGTGGGGATTTAACCTAATAGTAAAGTACAACATCTGATTAGGCAAGGATCAGATCATGCTCAATTACTAGTGTTTTGCAATTCAGAAAGAGAGAATGCTATGATGCCTTTTTAAGTTCCTAAATTTTTGGCTTAAACAGCTTAGGCCATTGATTTTGTGGGTAATTCTTTTATAGATTTCAAGCTAAAATGAAAAGAGTTAAAAGGACTCTAGCAGAATGGAGCAAGAAAGCTTATGAGATTTTTTTTTTTTTTTGGAGAAATTGGCTACACTGGAAAATACAATTATGGTAAAGGAGAATCAGCTCGAAATCAATCCCTCACAAAGCAGCAAGAGTGAACTAAAAAGAGTGTAGGCAGAGATAAGAAAGTATCCATAGATAGAGAAGGACTATTGGAGGCAAAGACAAGTATGAAGTGGTTTAAGGATGGGTATAGAAATACAAAAAAATTTCATTCATGTAAATGGGAGGAGGAGAAAACAACGTATTCAAGAAATTCATAATATGGAAGGAGAAGTTGTCCATATAAATGAAAATATAGGGTTGTTGTTGTGAGGTTTATTTTTAGGAACAGATTAAAGAATCAGAAATGGAACTGACCTGTCACGATCCAAAACGGATCGCAAGTTAAGAAAAATAAATAAAGAGGAAATAAACTCAAAAGATATAAGAAATCTTCCAAAACCAGGAGTCCTGAGTACAAGAGCATCAATGGTATAGAAGGATAAATACAACTGTCTCAAAAGCAAATACAATACTATCTCATAATATCTGATACATAGTTCGAGAGAGAAGAAAATAAAAAGAGGACCCAAAGATCCACAACGACTCGAAGTCTGAGTCTCACCGCTGAGATTTAGATGGGTATCGATAATACTTAGATGGAATGATCAATTACCCTATCTTGAACCCTGTGCACGATCTACAGAGAGGAAACAAAGTAGGGGTGAGTATACCGAAATGTACCCAGTAGGTTCATCGACTGGGTAAGAGAAATCAAGCAAGTATGCAATAATGAAAATACTATCACTTGCAAGAAAAGGGTTAGTGTACAATGTGAACTCTATATCGGTAAAATAAAATCACAGTGTCAGTCAAAGATGCAATATATATGTAATGTACGAAAGCAATGAATAAGGAGGAAATACGGCGGACGTTGGTGCCGATATATATATCTACCGAGCTTGTGCTACAAGGTAGAACCCATGGGGGCTTTATCAGACCATATACAAAGTCTCTCTAGTGTCATGACGGTCGTTGACAATGATGACACTACGGTAGACTATGGTGTTGATGGAGAGGTCTCTACAACCACGGTGGACTCTGGCGTCGATGATACCCCGACAGACGCTGGCACCGATAGAGAATATAAAGAGGAATACATGCCAATGACAGAGTATATAGATGTATCACAACAATAACATGCCCCGGCGGACTCTAGCGCCACCAAACAGTAAGCAGATATATTACAACAATAACATGTCTAGGGAGACTATGGCGCCACTAAATCAATCTTAGGTAATACATTATCTCAAAACCAATGCACTATCGATGCAGTGCACCCTAAGTTATTATAACAAAATATGTATAAAATATGTTATGCGTCGACGGACTCTGCCGCTGGCAACTAGATCTCAAGTAGTGTGGTTGTATCAATATATCACTGGTAATAAAAAATATTAAGGCAATCGAACTATTTAAGTCCTATATTATGTTAATCAAATAACCATGGTACCGCAATTACTATTAATTTATCATGGGTTTCCCCCCAAATGGTGTCACAAGCATCATATTTTTCACATTAAGATCCAACATACATCAAAACCAAAGGTTCCATCTCAATTTATAACAAAAGTCACCATTTACTCAATTTTCAACATAACTTGTGTCCTATCTTCATCAAGATTCAATCATATCAAGCCCTTGGCTCATACATCAACCTAAATCTTACAATTACCACATAAACATGCTCAATGACTCAAATTTAGTCCCAAAGAGATTACCCGAACCTACCTCGATGCTGAAACTACACTTGAACAAACTTTCAATCAACTCAAGCCTCCAAATGATCCACAGATCGATAAACCACTATAAAAAATGGATACTATGCATCAAGAGGTGTATTTTGATACCTATATTGACATATTTTACACTTAGGGGCAAAATGGTTAAAATTAGGGCTAAAATTTGAAAGTCTCAAATATGAAAATTGATTTCAAAATAAGATTCTACACGAAAAATGGAGTTTATGGGTGAAAATTCCACTATAATCGAGTTCACATCGATGGAGAAATTATCATTTAAAATTTCAAGATCATATACTAAAAATCCCCAATTTCAGACCTTCAAAATCATATAATTCAAGTCAAAATCAAGATTAAAACCATGAAAATTAATCAAAACAATGTTAGAAACACTTACACAAAAGATTTCTCCGAAAACTCTCTTCAAAAATCGTCTCTCAAAGCTTGAAATATTGAAAATGGAGTGAAAATGAGGGTTTTACGTCTTTAAAACTGACCCACCCAAAATGTACTCCGCGAAGGTGAATAATTATCCATGATCATGGAGAAGAAATAGCCCTATTCCCCGCAAAAGGCGGAGGTTTTTTCGCGAAGGCGGAGAACAAAATGGGGCTGCACCAGATTCCCCCACACCAGTAATTGCCAAATCTCAAACGAACCTCGAGAACTCATCCGAATTCAGAATTTCACAAACTTTATATGTATCCATATCTAAAACAGCGATCCGAAATCAATGAAGTCAGCAAAAATTAGTTTTAAGGCCTTCTCACCGAATTAACTGATTCAAATCAATAAAACTAGTTTAAAAGATAAAATACCAAAATTACCCTCGGCAACTCCAAAAATTATGACGAGACCATTTTTAGGGTTAGTTTCACCATACGAAACTACTAGAACTGTCAAATTGATCTGAGCTTTCGAACTTCGAATGTTGACCAAAGTCAAACTTTGGTTTCGAAAACAACTAAAATCACAACTTTGACCTAAAAACCTTATTTTAACTCCAAATTCAGTTATGTGACTTCCTATAGTTTAGTTTCGACATTCTAGAACTAATGGAATCTATGGATCCCTGAACCGACCTCCGAAACTCAGAATGACACCAAAAAAATCATTTTTTTTCAATAACTTAAACCTCCAAAAATGCAAAAATTCATGTTTTCAACTTTTAAAACTCAGGATTCCAGTTTCAACTATTCAAATAGTTCAAAATAGACCCAAAACAACTTACAAAATGGTAAAACAATAATTTAACGGAAAATGCCAAAAATGACGAACCAAGTCATTACATCATTCATCGCTAAAAAGAATGTGTTATTTGGAAAAAATGACGTAGGTGTTTCGAAAATTTGATTTATTACTTGATTGATTTAAAGTAAACCAAATTTTCAAAATTAAAACGAAATCGCCACCTAATTTTAAGGATAATTAGGAAACCAATAGAACATTCTAAAAAGACCTAAATAGAAAAATCTTTTTAAAATCCAAAGAAAGGGTTCGGGTTCACATTTCCACTTCGAGAAGATTTTACGCACTCGAAATGGCCGCTAACACGCGGTTGTCCAGCAATCGAAATTTCTAACTAACTTTGGAAAATTAATTTAAAAGTATTACAAGAAAAACTTAAAGCATATTTGAAGGATTTCTCAGGTAATTTAAAATTAAACTGAACTTTAATTAGTCGAACAAAAATGCCGCATTTTATCTTAAGACACTTAACTAATTGAAACAAATAAGAATTCCATTACTTTAACATATGTAAAAAATCTAAGGCAAAAACTCTTTTTTTTTTTTGGTTTTTCAAATGAATAAAAATCAATTTTAAAAGATGAAAAATAAAACAAATGATTTTGACATGTTGAGAAATTTAATTAAATTAAAAACAAGCAATTGCTTAAATAAAGTTAGTGTTAGAAAAACAAGTATTCAAAATACAATGAGATGAAACAATAAATAAAAGAACCAAGTCATTGGGGTTGACAGACCCAACTCCATAAACCTATCCTAATCTAATTAAATAATTGGGTCTGCTTGGCCCGTTCCTTAGTTTCAAAAGCTGCTGTTGCTTTTTGGCACTTTTCTTGCTGTATATCGCTTTATATATACGGAATATACCAGTGTATACACTCATATTGACGCCTCGAAGACAAAATTCAACAGCTCCAAAGACTCGACACAGTCAAGGTTGACTCGAAAAGACACTTGAGCCTCCATGGCCCATCAGAAATGCATGGCGAAAGGGATTAAACCCATGAACAAGTCCCATACAAGAAAGAAAAGAGAAGCAAATTAGGAGATAACTAAGGGATTGACAGAAACATATCTCTTAATTGAAATGGGCCTTTGTAAATGTAAATTCATCTAAGATTAACAAGGAAAACAGCGAAGGAATAATATATTTGAGCAAAGAAAAACTACGAAATATTCAAAACCAAGGAAAGAAAACAAAATTCAACATGTTCCAATTCTAGCCAACAAACACAAGCTGGATAATAAGATAAATGTAATAACTAAGAAATAAGAATAACCTAGCCAACAACCTAGTAGATCTGGACTAAGAAAAATGAAACCTGGCAAGAATAATGATTGGACATTTAAGAATTTAAGGGAACATGACATGAATACACACAGGCAATTATCCCACAATAAGCGCATAGATAAGCAGACCCACTTATACACATAATCAGTGCATCTGACTAACACAACACTAAACATGAAATATTATGTAAGGCATCCTATAGATTTTGTCAAGTTATTCCAGTGAACTAAACATAGAGGTTTAGTGTCATAATACTACTAACCATTAGCTAACAGAAAAGAGAATTTCAAATTGATAGTCTGAATGCAATTATCTTACCTAAAATGAGACTTAAGCATGCTTACAAAATTAAAATTCGAGAGATGCTAATAAGCATGAAAGCGATGATGTCAATCAAACTTAAACGAGATAGACCAACTCCCATTTTTTAAGGACCTTACTTTTGATGTTAACAAGCCTCAACCATGAACCGTGTTAAGAACTAAGGGGAAACAATGATCCATTCCAACAAAATAAGGTAATGTTTTTCAGATTTGATTTAAATAGCACCCCGAAATTCTAGAAACTAAAAGAGGACGTTTAGAGTGCAAATAATGAGTTCAAAGCAGACAGGATAAATTAGGTGAAAAGAAAAGCTAAGAGAAATCATGGAATTCCGACCTGTGATATACTTGAATCGAAACAACCACTTTGGCATTCGAACAAGGAAACAACGTCAAAATAGTGAGACATGACCACAAGCTTCAGAATTTTTGAAGCCAAAAGGATTCATTGAGGCATGGAACTAACTCAAATTAAGGAGATTCAATACCCCATTAAACTCAAGCAGAGAATACAGGAAGAAACAGTCGAGCATATCAAATGACGTCAAAAATGAAACCTAGAGTGGAAGTTAAGAGATATGAAAACACGTAGCCCAAGAAAAATTGAAGAGCAACCATTGAACGAAAATACTCCTAGACCACCAGTTTAACACAATAAAAGGAAAGAAGGCAACAAATGTAAGTTGAACTTGAGGACTAAATTAGCCTGATAAGCAGACGAGAACAAATTGGTACTTAACAGGAAGTAGAGCAGGTGATTGAAGCTGAAATGCTAGATTTGAAGTCTAGGTTTCATGACCCCCATTGACAACTGCATCACAACAACTTAAGGGTAGATTTCGAAACCAATTCGACGCTTATTAAGAAAACAACTACATTATCAAAGGAACGACACATGATACCGTGATGCAACAACAAACGCAGCCAAGAAAGCTCAGTAATACCGAAAAATATTTCAATGTAATCCACTCTTCAACTTTTGTTTGAACTGTATTAGGAAACGTGACAGCATAACCATTAAACAGAATTCCAAAATCATGTTTACTGGCACAACATCAAACAACACACAACGTTAAACTAGAGATTCAATTAAAGGTATTACCTCTTCAGGAGCAGCGAACTGGGACAACGAGCTTGAGGAAGAACTTTTCACCACAATGAAACTCGTACACGAATTCCTCGACTCAAAACCTAGATGCTTTGGTTTCAATCTCTTTGAATCGACGAACCTTTTCAAAAATGTAGTGCAAAGAAACAAGAACTTTTACTAAACTTTTTGAGATTAAGAACGACCGCGCCCAACAATGGAGGAAAAGAGATATTTACAGGAGAAGGAGATGAATGAAATTGGATTTTTTAATTTAAAAATCCGAACATTGGAGATTTATTTTCTTCCGTTGGTGTTGTTTTTTTTGTTCAAAAAATTTGAAGAAGAAACGTTGGTTCCACCTAAAAGAAAAGGGAAAGTTAAAGAAAAAAGGAAGGGCACATGTGGGGTCGGGGGCGCGAGTTTGAATTTTAAAATACTTGATAAATTAAAATAGATCAATTAACGAGCTTCTATAAAGTTAACTAAGCGAAATAGTTAACTCAATTATGAATTACTTAAATTTTTTTTTAAAAAAAATTGTGAAATGAACAAGAATGTAATCTTTTAGTTTTTGGATGATCATGAGAAAGTATGTAATTACATAACGTACAAAATATATATACATATATATACCTACATATATACC
>JAPFFP010006605.1:0-17585 GCA_026153255.1 Solanum medicagineum
CAGGATTGCTCTCTAATAATGGAGACCATCAATCAGTTGATTCGTTCTAATTCATTGAATTAATCCATTCTAAAAATAGAAAAATATCAGAAAAAGAAGGGAACATTATTTTCGCAAACATAAATTACAATTTTTTTAAAAAATTTTCTTAAAAAATAGTATCTTTATCCCAGAGCCTCGAAGGAAAGAAAAATGGTTCTTTATGAGAAACTCAATGCCACTATTCTTGAACAACTTGGAGCTTGACCTTCCTTTCACACTATTACGGATATGAAAATAATGATCAAAATCGGATTCAATTGTCAAATGCCCCTATCAGGAATAGGATTGACTACTGATTCCTAAGGAACTGAAGTTACATCTCTTTTCCATTCAAGAGTTCTTATATGTTTCCACCCCCCTTTGAGACCTTGAAAAATGGACAAATAAAAAGTCTGCATTTGATGCTATGAAATTTAATTTGGAAGTTAGTGACCCCCACAAATTGCACAGAAACGGGAGGGGCTATTCAAATCTCCACAAATATATGAGGTAAATTACGTGGGTCATATTAACCTCCATAATTAAATCCCTATAATTTTTGGGGGGTTTTTTGTAGTGAGCATGCATATTAATTTGAGAAATTTAAAGAAAAGGTAAAATACTTTAAATAGGACTTTATGGGTGGAAGGATAATCATAAATCAGACTCACAAACCTTAATAAGTTGTGAGGGAAACAAACTTGAAGCCTTGAGAAGAACCTTGAAAACCCTAGCTTTGCCTTGCCTTCTAGAGAGTGTTCTTGCCGTAGGGAAACTTGAGAGTGGAAGAATGAGGATTTAACGAAGGGACCTAGGGCTTTAAGGGTTGGTTTAGGGACCTTCTGATCCTAAAAATGATGTATTTTAGAAATAAATATTACAGAATTGGCAAAACTACCCCTCATTCTGATCCTACGAAAGCCCGTTTATGGGTCGTAGCTTGAACCACGGACCTTAGGTCCTATCCATCCTGTTAACTTTTTCAAAATTACTGAAACTGAGTTACTGAGCTCAAAACTATGAAACAATCTTATGGGATATCGTTTGTCCTATGGCTTATGGTTGGACTCTACTCTTCTACACTTAGCTATTTTCCCCGTTCTTGGACCCTATCCACGAAGGGATTCTATGAGC
The DNA here is from genome assembly GCA_026153255.1 of Solanum medicagineum. Classification (NCBI taxonomy): domain Eukaryota; kingdom Viridiplantae; phylum Streptophyta; class Magnoliopsida; order Solanales; family Solanaceae; genus Solanum; species Solanum medicagineum. Next base: position 1,156 of record JAPFFP010006605.1, read on the forward strand.
CACATATTCTTTCATGGGCAGTGTTGTTAATTCATAACCACTTCTAGAAAACTCAAAATTTTCTTCATGTATGATAGTCCCGCCTACGATCCTATCTACGAATCGACATCCTTTCAATAGGTCATCGTTATATTCGTGGGTTAACCTATACTTGGAAACCTTTTCTCTTTCCTTAAGTTTATGTTTAAGGGCCAAACCTACGGACCATAAATCCACTGAATGTTCCCAAGGGGGAGATATTGTAATGACCTCTAGTTTAGAAGCCTAAGAGTGCAAAACAGTATGGTTAAAATGACCTAAAGTCAAGTTCACGAGGGTGAATTATGACCCATCAGTGGATTTACTTAAGGACAGGTTCTAAGGAGTAAATCATTAGCTAATAAGCCAGCATGCATGCAAAAATGCAACTCAAACATCATTTTATGGAATTTTCAAAATCCACACTTAAAACATGTTTAAAATAGTCCTTTTAAGAAGAATTTGTTAATACCTTAGGCTTGAGTAGAGTGGAATAGATACAGGTAACGCTTTATCATATTTATTTCCATTTCCATATAGCACCCTCGACTTGTTGATTTCTCTAAAATACTTTGACAGATGCAACTTTCTTGTTCTTTAGTTCATTATTTGCCAATCTAGATCTCAATTAGTACCCTTCATAGCTCAAATCCTATTCAATGTTCACATCATGTAAGGGAACTATGGAGTTTGAATCACCTATGAATTTTCTCAACATCGACATATGAAAAATCAGATGCATCAAATGCAACTCATTCGGTAGATCCAACTTATATACCACTTTTCTCACTCTTCTCACCACCTTGTAAGGTCCTATATACCTAGAGCTTAATTTTCCTTTCTTACCAAATCGGATCATTGTCACGACCCAAGCCTAGAGCCTAGACGTGACATGGCAAATGAGAACCCGAAGGGATCCCAAACAAGCCTCCCAAGCATACATAGCACATGCTTGGTTTTGCGGAAGCATAAAAGAACAACAAGCATATAGTATACAAGTTTTGAGGGAAACGGGGCTGTGGACCTATGCTATGGGGACATTTAGGGACTTGGGACTTCCATCATATCAATCCACATACAACAAGCATAGAAGAGAAAAAGGGACTAAGGGAAGTCTTCACGATTACATAAAGATAATAGGCATCAAGCTCAATACATAAACCTCCGCATCTAACAACACCTCTAAAATGAGTGAAACGGGGGCCAAGACATCTCCTGGGCTCACCCTCAAAAGATGTAAGTCTAAAAGAGACAAGTCTTAACTAAGCATCCAAGTAAAGTGGATTTCATCCCCGAAATGGAGGACTCACCAATAGCGGTCTTCAACGGATCCGACTAGCCACGGTAGGAAGAAGATGAACAGGAGCTCCGGTCCCTACATGGTTAGATCATGTAGGCAAAAAGTATGCGTTAGTACTTGGAATGTACTAAGTATCTAGGGTACCATGCAACAAGGAACATAAGCCATAATAATCAATACGCATAATTTAAGCAATGGACATGAGCTCAATATGACATGTATGATCAATGCTCAAGTTAAAACATGCATGAATATAATCACACTTGCAGAATATGACATATATATATATATATATATATATATAGAGAGAGAGAGAGAGAGAGAGTATGTGTTAGTACTTGGAATGTACTAAGTATCTAGGGTACCATGCAACAAGGAACATAAGTCATAATAATCAATACGCATAATTTAAGAAATGGACATGAGCTCTATATGACATGTATGATCAATGCTCAAGTTAAAACATGCATGAATATAATCACACTTGCAGAATATGACATATGCATGTTTTAACTTGAGCATTGATCATACATGTCATATTGAGCTCATGTCCATTGCTTAAATTATGCGTATTGATTATTATGGCACCCTCATCAACATATAAGACCAAGCGAGCTGCTATATGGAATCCTAATGTTCACTCCACACCGAATATGAGTGGTTTACTTGCTAAGGTAAACCAAGTGTGACCCCACATAGTGGGTAACATGTCCTAGTTGGATCCACTAGTGAATCCCATGTAAGGATATAAACCTATGGTGGCACATAGTTAAGAGAACAAGACATTAAATAAGGACCCCTTAGGTCGTGGCCCCACCATAAGCCTCTTTCGGTACTAGGTCTAGTCCCACGGAGTACTTAAAATAATCATAAGTTTAATCATAACTTGCATAACTTGTGAGAACATGACAACATGGTATGAGTATCTCATTCAAATACATGACCCCTACACGTGGCATATACCTTGTACTAGAGGGTAAAAACATAGCATATACTTGACCCCTTCTAGTAGGCATTGCATTACAAATAAGGGTAGAGGTTGTAACATATATGATCCCTTCTAGTGAGCTTTAGATAGTATATGAGGGTAAAATAGTTATCATGTATGACCCCTTTATTTAGACATGATTTACTCACAAGAGGGAGGAACATATAGCATAAGGGATCAACATTTTACTTACAAATCATAGAAACTTTTCATGAGTTAAATGCATGCTTAGGATCCCATAATTTATCATAACATCCTTGTCTTGAAATTCATGTATTAATCATTCATCAACCTAAGAATACTTGTCATGTAGATTTAGTTAAACATGGTGGGTATATGCACATGTATTTAAAATCATGCATTACTAGTTTGAGATAAGAGAGGAGCAAAATCAATTCATTTAAAGTTATTCAAATCAACCTACCATCATTGTAGTAAAAACCTTGGTTTGGGTATCATGAAAACCAACTAAAACCCATAAGTTCTTCTATAGCTATGCTTTAATATCATAAAATGCATCATAATATCAAACCCCAATGATATTTAAGCATAATAAAATCATTACTTGAAGAACCTAAATAGAAATTATGTGTACAATGCATAATAATATCACCATAAGTAAGAGGTCATAATGCGCATAAAATAATCCATAAATCTCATGTAGTTGGAGAAGAAGATTGGTTGGACTTGTGAAAAGGAAGATTCCCGCAATCAAACTCACATACCTTGGTGTGATTATGATGGAGGAAATCTGATTTGGAGGTGGAAGATTTGAAACCCTAGCTTGCACCCTTTACTTTAAAGCCTTGAAGAGCTTGAGAGAGTGTTCAGACTTAGAGTGTTTTTCGAATGAGGAGGAATGAGATGAACTAGGTTGTATATGCTGATAGGGGACATAGATGAGGTCAAAAAGATGTAGATTGGACTTATAAAAAAGAAAAAAAGGTTAAATTTACTCTTATTAAAATCCTGGTTGGATAGGTTAAAGAGACTACAAGCCGTAGACCGTTCTATGGGTCGTAGAGGGGTTTCCTCTGATGACCCTTTTTCAGACTTCAGAGGCTCCCTTTCTTTGATTCCCATTCTACGATACTGTATACGACTTGTAAAGGACTTTACAAATCTTCTGATAAGTCATAGATTGAAATTCAAAAAGGACCCAAATTTCATCAAGTCTGACAGGTTCTACGAACCCACTTTACGGGTCGTACTTTGCCTTACGAGTCGCAAATCCTTACATAAATATCAAGAGTTTCATTTTTCCAAGTTTTTTCTTGTAGCTCTCCTACCCCCATGAGTGGGGTCTTACAATCATACCTTTTATCAAAGACACCTTTAAGTAACCTAATCACTGACTTGGAACTCGAGTTTCCTTCTTTTCACAGTGGAGTGGGACTTTTGTCGGCTTTGGCCCGTTTGAAGTTTTTCCCTTATGCTTTTAATTATCTCCATGGAATTCATTACAAGTCTGGTCCTATTAAAGCCATCTCACCGACTTCACACCATACTATGGGCGATCAACATCGTCTACAATACAATGCCTCAAACTGTAAGGCCCCACCAATGAGAAGTATGAAAAGTGCATGAAAAAAGTCCTAAAACTTTTATGAGTGTCAGGTATTACGAGGGGACTTATGAGCAATTAAAACTTCTATGGACCATGAGTGGTGCTTGTGGATTGAAGGTTAGACTTAGTAAAATGATAATTTTTAAAATGGAATGTACGACTTATTAGATGGATCGTAGAGTCTTTTACGTGTCATAGGTCGTGTCGTGAAATGTGAATCAGAGGAGAGTTTTGAAACTTGAAATGACATCAGACAAAACCCCTATCTACGGACTGTAAAATGGACCACAGCCTATAAACGGGGTCTCGTGGTCCTTTCCGATAAAATTTTAAAAGGGCTAAATTCAAACTTTCCGGTTGTCTAATGCCTATACTAAATTGTTTTGACCTACAAAGATCCCCATATCAGCCTTCATAAGCCTAATCCACTCCATCCTCTCATTCACAAAATCCTCTAAGTCCCCAGAATACTCTCAAGCTCTCCAAGGTCTTCAAAGAGAAGATGTAAGCTTGGGTTCCAAAGTTCCCATCAATTTCAAAGGTTTTTTCTTCTTCTATCACTAAGGTATATGGGTTTTGATTGTTGAGACCTTTCCTCCATAAGCTCAACCATTCCTCCTCTCCTTTATGGTTTTCAAGTTATGAAATTGCAAGATGATTTTATGAACCCTTTTGTATGATGATAATATGAAGTATTTTATAGTGATATACCCTTTGATATGATTAAACACTGAAAATTCATGTGAAATCTATTATTTATATGAAGGTTTGACGATACCCTAACTAAGTTTTACTATGTTCAATGGGTTCTCTGAATAATGAACAATTGATTCTTTTTTGTAATCCTCGTCGCATTTACTCATGATTTGCATGGTTTTAAATTTGGTACATGAACCCACTGTGAATTGAATAAAGATGCATACCAAGCTTAGATGATTGTTAAGGCCTTAGGGAAAGTTATGCGAAACTATGAATAATATGAATTGTGAAAGGGCTATTGTGTATGTTATTGAAACAACCCCAAAAAGTGCCCGAAAATATGTCTCGAAAGTGGCCAAAATCATAATTTTCATATATCTCAAAATTCGTAGGTGATATCAAAAATCCAACTTCATATTCTTATTTAGGGGGTCAAATTGAGTGTGAAATGGGTCTAACTCTGAATTTACAGCAACCATAGCGAATTTTGAAATTTCAAAGTGGCGAAAAACAGTGAGGTTTTCGCGCCCTAGGCATGGGTGCTAGGGGCGCGCCTCAGTGTTAAAATGTCCAATTTTGTTGAGTCGGTCCAAGGCTTTGGTTCTTGGACCTAAACCTCCCCATACGTGAAAATACCTATACTTAGTCGTAATTCACCATCATATCAATTAAGACATTCCCAAATACTCTCTCAAATACTTAGACAAAATTTCATCTCCAAATTTCAAGTCCCAAAACTCATCCAGATCTTAAGGTTCTCATTCAAGCTTCAAGTCTCTATCTCTAATCTTCTTCAAGGATTCTCCAAAGCTAAGGTATGTGGGTTATTTTCATGGGTTCTTTTCACCCCATGATACCCAAGCTTTCTTTTACCTAATATTGCATGATTTAAAGTTGATTTACTCATGGGTCTTATTCATTATGAATTTCACTACACACTATGTTGGGGTTTCATGAAATTGTGATAGTTTTAGCATGTTTTGAGTTATGAATCTAAGGTCTATTGTGAGATTTGATGAAGGGTTTTGATGTATATTGCTTTAGGGTGTTACCGAGTATCTATTGATAGTTTTGCATCGAATTTTCTAGCATGATTCCACTCTTGAAATGCATGGTTTTATACTAGCACTACACACCCGCCAAGTGTTTGATAAAATGTCAGGGTTATAATTTCTTGAGGAATTGAAGGTCTAATGCATGTCTTATTAGTTGAATGACTTTATGATGATGAAACGAATGTATATATATTATATTATCTCTATAGTGTTGGGAATCGACCAAGCCTCACTCGGGGGATTGTAGGCCCGAGTAACCTTGTTGACTGGTTTGTACCTCGATCGCCTCGCTCAGGAGGTGGTAGGCCCGTGGAACCATGTCGAGGGGTTTGTACCTTAATAACATTGTTGGGGGGTTTGTACCTCATCAACCTTGTTGAGGGGTTTGTACCTCATCAACCATGTTGAGGGGTTTTTACCTCATCAACCGATTGAGGGGTTCGTACCTCATTCGCCTCTCCAAGGGGGGGTAGGCATTGGATATTCAGTAATAATGGTCACTCCTTACACATTTATTATGTTCTATATAAGCATGATTTTACTTCAAGTATCATTTATACATGTCATATTGCTATATGCTTATTCGTTGCCTATAATATGCATTTCGATTCTATTATTTATCTCTTGTTGCATTGCATTCTATATACTTAGTACATTCAAACATACTAATGTATACCCTATGCCTACATGATGTCACCATGTGGGCACCAAAGCCCCACTCGATCATCCTCCTCCGCGTGGCTAGTACGATTTCTCAAGCTAGTTAGTAAGTCCTCCATTCCGAGGACAATGACTATGTTCTCATGCTTTGTATTATGACTCTCTTTATTTATTGTATATTTAACTATGAAGGTGAGCTTGGTTGCTTGTCTTCACCCCCGCTCTTATCTACGTAGTAGAGGTATTGTTCGACATGTTATGTGTTTATGCTATGAGCCTTGACTCTCTTATTCTTGATATTTATGTTATGAAGTTTCCCTATAGTCCTTTTTTGCCCTTATTCAAGTCTATTATGTCATTTACTTCCTTCCGCGACCAATGATGTGTAATGATATGTTAAGAGGCTTGCTTGGGGTCGCTCCAGGTTTCCCATGCGTCATGTCACGTCTAGGCACTAGTAGAACACTAGGTTGTTAGGTCCTCAATGTCCAACACACCACATCGATTAAAGTATTATTCATGGTTGTGAAACGCACCACAACTATGAATAGGAGGGTATGAGGCGTTGTAGGAAATATTTCACTTCTTCATGATCTATGTCATGCGATAGAGTTAGGTCTCCTAGGGTTTATTGCTAATCTTTATCCGTTACATTTTAGGACACATCTCAAGCTATATAGGATGATGATATATCGAATGTAGAGGTTCACAATGCTCTATGGGTATTGGCCAAAGCGGTGACAAAATTAACAATTCATCTCAATCAGCAAGTGAGTGCTCCCAAGACTTCAAATGGTAAGAAAAGGGGTAGTGAGGCCAAGAGGGCCTATTTTGAAGGAAAGTTCCAAAGTCTCAAAGATAGAGGTGATGCTGTGTGCCCAACATATGGTAAGATGAATAGGAGCCCATGTTTGAGGGCCACCAATGCTTGCTTCAGTTACGGTGAAAAGGGACATAGGATGAGGGATTGTCCTCGTAAACGCAATAAGAGTAAAGGGGGTGATGATGGGGTACTCGTCTTAGATGCCCAAAATATGTGAGGAATCATACTGGTGCATGTCGGAGGAACACGGGTGCATGCTTTGGGGGTGGTGATATAGGCCACAAAATTTTGGATTGTCCACATGCTTACAACAAAGGTAAGGATGGCTGACCATAAGGGCAAGGTGGTGATGTTGATCACGGGGCTAAAGAAGGGAATGAGGTGCCTGATGTTGCTACCGATATGTTGAAATTTCCCTTGGCTTTGATATGTATGCCTTGATGGACCCAGGTGCCACTATCTCTTTGATTATTCTTCCTTATTGCTTGTGGGCTTCAAGTGTGCCCGAGTTGTTGTGTGAACGTTTGAGGTCTATCCCCCCTTTTGTTGAATCTATTGTTGTTGGAAAGTTCATAGGTATTGTTCCATCGTCATATTGCAATAGGTCTTGCCTTGTGACTTGTTGGGTTTGGTGTGGTGGATTTTGATGTAATACTTGGGATAGATTAGTTGCATAAGATGTTGGGTATCCTTGGATAGTAGAATCCGTAGAGTTAGATTCCAAGTCCCTACTAACTCATCTTTGAGTGGGAGATTGTCTAGTAGTAGCAAAAGAGGTAGATCCATTTCATGTACTATGGTACACTTGACCTCTAAGGGTTTCATTCTTCATCTTGTGAGAGTTAGGGGTGTTGAACCTAAGTTATTTCTATTAGGCTATTTTGGTAGTAGATGAGTCCTTGGTGTCCTTACCGGCTTTCTTAAATTTGGAGTAGTGTCGTTAATTTGGCTAGTGCACCGGTTATGTTTATAGGTCTCATGAATAGGGTCTTTAAACCCTGCCTTATTATATTTGTGATGGTCCTTGGTGGTGATATGTTGGTTTGCCTCCGGGAGTGAGGAGAAGCATGTGAGTCATTTGAGGGTAGTACTACAAAGTTTAAGAAAGAAATTTAGGTGCTAAATAAGAGAAATGGGATTTTTGGGTTGTAATAGGTTGCCTTCCTAGGACGTGTGGTGCCGGGTGATGGCATTAAGGTGGGCCCTATTAGATGAAGGTGGTTAGAGATTATCCTAGACCGTTGACCCCATCGGTTATTACGGGCATGTTGGACTTAGCGGGTTACTACCGGAGGTTTGTGGATAGGTTTTCTTCCATTGCTTCTCCTATGACTTAGTTGACCCCAAGTAAGGCTAATTTGAGTGGACCGATGAGTGTGAATGGAGTTTCTAAAACCTTGAAGGTTAAAATTGTGTCCGCTCCTATCTTGGCTCTACTGGAAGGGTTGGAAGGGTTATTGTGTATTGTTATGCCTCAAGAATTGGTTTGTGTGGGATTTTTATGAAAAATAGTAAGGTCATAGCCTATGCTTCTAGACAACTGAAAGTGCATGAAAAGAATTATCCTACCCATGATCTTAAACTAGCCGTCGTGGTATTTGTATTAAATATATGGCGTCATTATTTGTACGGGCTGGATGTTGATGTGTTCACTGATCGTAAGAGTATCCAGTATGTCTTCCCTCAAAAAGATCTCAACTTGAGGCAAAGGAGGTGATTAGAACTTCTTAAGGACTATGGTATGGGTGTACATTATCATCCTGATAAGACTAATGTTGTTGGTGGATGCTTTGAATAGGGTGTCTATGGGTAGCTTAGCTCATGCCGATGGTGGTGATAAGCAGGTCCATCGATTGGCTAGATTGGAAGTTAGGTTGGAAGAGGTTGACAATGGTGGTGTTGTTGTCGTTGATGATTCTAGATCTTCATTGGTTGAGGAGGTGAAAGCTAAGCAAGATCTTGACCCTGCTTTGTTGGAATTGAAGGCATTGGTAAAGGGTGGTAAGGTAGGGTTTTTCCCCAAGGGGGAGATGGTACCCTTAGATACCAAGGTAGGTTATGTGTGCCTTGTGTTGATGGTTTGAGAGAAAAGATTCTTGATGAGGCTCATGGTTCTTCTTACTCTATTCACCCCGGGTCTACTAAGATGTATAGAGATTTGAGGGAGGATATTGGTGGGGAAGAATGAAAAGGGACATTGCCAAATATGTATCCATTTGTCATAGTTGCCAACAAGTCAAACCCGAGCATCAAAGGTCGGGTGGCCTAGCCCAAGACATAGAGATTCCTACTTGGAAGTGGGAAGAGATTAATATGGATTTCGTACTTGGTTGCCCAAGATTAGAAAGGGGTTTTGATTCCATTTGGGTTGTGGTTGATAGGATGACAAAAATCAGCTCACTTTCTACCGATTAAGACTACATATGAGGCTAAAGATTATGCTATGATGTACATCCATAAGTTGGTGAGATTGTGTGGGGTTACATTGTCTATCATATTGGATCATGGTGCTCACTTCAATTCACATTTTTTGGAGTCAAGGGTAGTTGGGACGATCATCTTCCATTGATTGGGTTTGCTTATAATATAGCTACCATCCTAGCATTGGTGTGGCTCCTTTCGAGGCCCTCTTTGGTAGACGTTGTAGATCATCGGTTGGGAGGTTGAACTGGGAGGAAGGGTTTTGCTGGGCACGGATCTGGTTATGGATGTTATGAATAAGGTGAGGTTGATTAGAGAAAGGTTCAAAACAGCCCAAAGTCGTCAAAAGTCCTAAGCAGGTGTGAGGAGGAGAAAGCTTAAATCCAAAGTTGGTGATTCGGTCTATTTGAAGGTTTCACTCATAAAAGTGTGCTTTGTCTTGATAAGGAGGGAATTGAGTTATGGTTTGTGAGTCTTCATAAAGTGTGGAGGAAGATTAGTAAGGTTGCATACGAATGGGAGTTGCCTATGAATATGGATATGGTTCGTCTGGTTCTTCATGCTTTTAGGTGAGGAGATGTGTTGGTGATCAAGTGTTATAGGACTCTTTGGGGTTGTGGACATTGTGAAGGATGATGAATTATGAGAAGGTCCGGTGGAGAAGTTGGGTGGATATGAGTAAAGGTTGATTTTTAAGGATGTGGTGTTCATCAAGGCCCTTTTTGGAAAAATCAACAAGTCGAAAGTGTCTCTCGGGGAGCCGGAGCGGGCATGGAAAAGCAATATATGTACCTCCTTTTATTCTATTCAAGCTTGTGATAACACGTCAAGTCCTTTTTCTTTTATGGTCCCAAATCTTATATTTCAGCCCCTATGTCATTTGCATGCATTCATGTTTATATTGTCAAGGTTCATGGTGATTTTACACTTATGTTGAGATTTTGAAATGATGTTTTGAGTGTGTTGATGCAGTTGGGATTGATCCATTTATGATTACTCTTTCCAAATACGTTTGTTTAACATTCGGGGATGAATGTTCCCAAGGGAGAGATATTGAAACGACCCCAAAAAGTGACCAAAAATGTGTCTCGGAAATGCCCGGAATCGTAATTTTCATATATCTCAAAATCCGTGGATGATATCGAAAATTCAACTTCATATTCCGATTTAGTGGGTCAAATTGATTGGGAAATGGGTGTAACTCTGATTTTAGAGCAACCGTAGAGAATTTCGAAATTTCAAAGTGGCGTAAAACAGTGAGGTTTTCGTGCCCCAGGCGCGACGCGTTACAGGGCGCCTCAGTGTTAAAAATGCCCAGTTTTGTTGAGTCGATCCAAGGCTTTTGGTTCTTGGGCCAAAGCCTTCCCATACTTGAAAATACCAATACTTAGTCGTAATTCACCCTCATATCATTTAAGACATTCCCAAATACTCTCTCAAACACTTAGACAATATTTCATCTCCAAATTTCAAGTCCCAAAACTCATCTGGATCTTAAGGTTCTCATTCAAGCTTCAAGTATCCATCTCCAATCTTCTTCAAGGATTCTCCAAAGCTAAGGTATGTGGGTTATTTTCACGGGCTCTTTCCACCCATGATACCCAAGCTTTCTTTTACCTAAAATTGCATGATTTAAAGTTGATTTACTCATGGGTCTTATTCATTATGAATTTCACTACACACTATGTTGGGTTTTATGAAATTGTGAATTGTTTTAGCATGTTTTGAGTTATGAATCTAAGGTCTATTGTGAGATTTGATGAAGGGTTTTGATGTATATTGCTTTAGGGTGTTACCGAGTATATATTGATGGTTTTCCATCGAATTTTCTAGCATGATTCTACTCTTGAAATGCATGGTTTTACAATAGCACTACACACCCGCCAAGTGTTTGATAAAATGTCCGGGTTATAATTTCTTGAGGAATTGAAGGTCTAATGCATGTCTTATGAGTTGAATGACTTTATGATAATGAAAGGAATGTATATATTATATTATCTCTATAGTGTTGGGAATCGACCAAGTCTCACTCGGGGAGTTATAGGGGTAATCTTGTTGAGGGATTTTTACCTCTATCGCCTCACTCAAGAGGTGGTAGGCCCGTGCAACCATGTCGAGGGGTTTTTACCTTAATAACCTTGTTGGGGAGTTTGTACCTCATCAACCTTGTTGAGGGGTTTGTACCTCACCAACCATGTTGAGAGATTTGTACCTCATCAACCGACTGAGGGGTTCATACCACATTCGCCTCTCCAAGGGGGTGGTAGGCCTTGGATATTCACTAATAATGGTCACTCCTTACATATGTATTATGTTCTATATAAGCATGATCATACTTCAAGCATCATTCACACATGTAATATTGCTATTTGTTTATTCATTGCCTATGATATGCATTTTGGTTATGTTATTTATCTCTTGTTGCATTGCATCCTATATACTTAGTATATTCCAACGTACTAGCACATACTCTATGCCTATATGATGTCACCATGTAGGAATCGGAGCCCCACTTGATCATTCTCCTCTACGTGTCTAGTATGATTTCTCTCAAGCTAGTTGTTAAGTCCTCCATTCCGGGGATAATGAATTTATTCTCATGCTTTGTATTATTACTTTTTTTCTTTATTATATATTTAACGATGACGGTGAGCTCGGTTTCTTGTACTGGCCCCCGCTCTTATCTATGAGCCTTGACTCTCTTGTTCTTGATTATGTTATGAAGTTTCCCCTTAGTCCTTTTTTGCCCTTATTTCAAGTCTATTATGTCATTTACTTGCTTCTGCAACCAATGATGTGTAATGATATGTTAATAGGTCTGCTTGAGGTTCTTTCGGGTTCCTAATGCGCCATGTCACGTCTTGGCACTAGGCTTGGGTCATGACAGTTATGAGACATGAAAACATTGTGAAAGTTATGTAGCCCTATCTTGATGTTAAGAATCTTTGGTTTTGATGAGCTACTCTATGAACTATGATGATATTACACTATTACGATGCTTTGCATATTCCGGCTATAAGTATGATTTGAGTATTCATTAGGATTGTGACCTAGCACATAGTGGACCTTGATAGATAACCATTGTCTCATAACTATGTTGCCATCATAGGTTTATAAATTGGCTAATGGATCCATATAGCTTAAGTTGAATGATTGACCAAAATGGGTGGTGTTCCCGTACGATACATGTGAATCATGTACCAAAAAGCGTGGTGTTCCCGTAAGGTTAATAAGATGTGTATATGGTGCTCCGATAAGGTGATTATGAAACACTTTCTAAAAAAGATAGAGTGCCTGTAAGGTGAGTGTTTTGGTTTACCCTGACAAAGTAGACCACTCCTAATCTTGTGTAGAGTAAACATCGGGATTCCAAGTAGTAGCTCGCTTGGTCGTAAATGTTGGTTATGGTCTGTTCCCATATATATATGTTATATTATATGACTTGGTGATTCCTTATGCATATTTGACCATGGCATTGAGCATGCATGATATATTGAGCTTATACTCATTGATTATAATTATAAATATTATGTAATTATGGCTTACGTTCTTTGTCGCATTTGCACCCCGCATACTTAGTACATTCCAAGTACTAACGCATACTTTTTGCCTACATGATCTAACCATGTAGGGACTAGAGTTCCTTTCCATCCTCCTCCACCTATCTAGACGGTTTGAGCAGAGATTTTCTATTGGTGAGCCCTCCACTTCTAGGACAATATCCACTTACTTTCGTGCCTTATTTAGATCATGTCTATTTTGGATAGTATCTTTTGAGGATGATCTTGGGAGATATCTTTGCTCCCATTCTATTCATAATTAGAGGTGTTGTTGCATATTGTTATAGTTATGTGTGATTGAGCTTGACTCACGATGCTATGTAATTATTGAAGGTTTCCCTTAGTCCTCATTCCCTTGTTCTTATTAAATGATGAAGGTGATGAGATGAAAGTGTCATTACCCAAAAATGGACATGATGGCACTTGCTCAATCCCTCCAGAACAAGTCGCCTTACTCAACGAAAAATAGGAATAACGTATGGAAGTGACTAAATAAGAAAGATAACCAAAAATCTTCACAAACTTAAATACCACCCAAGGATTGGTTGTCACGTGTACAAGCCACTAGCAGTACAATATCAAAGAAATACAAGTCCAAACTATCTTTCTTCTCGAATAGAACAAAGTACACAAGAAATAGGAGCAAGAGAATTAGCCAGATGACAACAGCTACCTCTCTAAATCTTCTAGGAAGCCTCGGATGATCAAGGAAAATGCTATTCACTGTCCAGGCTCACAACCTACATAAGTATAGAAGCAAGGGGTGAATACCAAATACAATGTGGTACCCAGCAAGTCAACTAACAAAACAAAGTAAGTCTAATAGAATACATAAACTCTTTTCGTCCTAATCGACCTCCACGACTACAACTTGCACAGAAAATCAATCCAGCCAAGCAACACATAATACATAATAAAGATAGTATTTCACAATATCAAAATTTCAAAGCACAAGCTACAACTCACAAGTGATAATACAATCAATTGCAGGAATAACATTATGTCACACAAGAATCTGCAAGGATGAGATGCAATGCTTATGCAGTAATCATCGGCAATGACTTCGGCATTATGACATCACTGAAAAATAGTTCGACATCAAATCATCGCCGATAAAGATCTCAGCATAATATTATCACCATCAAAGACCTTGGCATCACAACATCACTAGTAAAGATTTCAACATCACAATATCGCCGGCAAAGACCTCGGCATCACAATATTATTAGTAAAGATTTCAACATCAGAATTTGGCCAGCAAAGACCTCGGCATCACAATATCATTAGTAAAGATTTTAACATTATAATTTTGCAGGCAAAGACCTTGGCATCATATCTCGATCAGCAAAGACTTCGGCCCCGATTGTTACCAACTTATTCATATCAGTATTCAGAACTAATGGAAATATGTATGACATAGAACGAATGAACATGAGATGAATTCTGCAAATCCACTCATGATCACCAACCACAAAAATATATCTCAAAAATATAGAATTCTCATCACTTAACCTCATTTTTCAATTCAAGTACCACAACAACACACCAGCTCACATTCATATTTTAATCACCTGATTTCTTATAGTATTTAAATATATTTCATGTAACACACATAGGAGAAGGGATAATTTGAGAATTCTACGAGAATTACAAAGTTTTGATAGTTCACTTGCCTTAGTCAAATCACGATCAATCAAACACTTGAGCATCCCTTTCGAATAGAATCAGAATTACCACAATCTAGTTAAACACATAATCACAATAAGATGTTTGAAACTAACCACACAAAAATCTATAATCAAATTCTCAAATTTTAAGCCTAGGATTAGGTCTTAATTTCCATAATGTTAATACAATCCATATACATATGCATAGATATACATCCAAAGACGGCTAGACAAAGAACCAAAAGTACTGGACACAAAGAATATACTATATATATATATATATATATATATATATATATATATAAGTAACAACCCTCCAAACAAGAGCTTTGGACCTTACATCAGTGGGTACCCTTAAAATAATGAAGCCAACACGGTAGTTGTTGTAATTCAAATTGAGCAACTAAGAACTTTTATTATATTTGAATTTCTTATATGTGTGTGTGCGCGCGCACGCGCGCGTGCTTGTGTGTGTATGAAAGTGCAATTAAAGAATTTGGTTGGTCACGTTCTGGAACATAAATATTAGCCCTTAATCACATTATCAATGTCTCATGCACTCACATTTACTTACACAATAATTATCCATTAACTATCGCCAACTGTAACAAGGAATAAGCCACTACTATACACCTATTATTTATTACCAATCTCAATACGTCACAATTTAAATTATAAAAGAATTATGAGATAATAATATCTACAAGTGAAGCCACTAGTTATGAAATCAGTGGCGGCAACTATGAATAATGCCACTAATTAACCTTACACTTTTTGAATCTGGACACTTCCCAGAATATATATCATAACTTGGTAGGTTTGTACCTATATTATCATAATCATCTAAGGATTTTCTAATCATTAGTTAATAAATATAGTCTCTAATAATATATGTGTGTGTGTGTGTGTGTTATAATAAACCAAAAGAAAGCACTCAATGAATTAGTTTTCTCACTTTTCGATAACGTATTCCATCAATCCATATAATAGTATACATATATAAAGAAAGATAAAATAGAAACATTACCTAAGATGAAAAAAGAATAATGGTGCTACAGTGCAGAAGGTTTCTCGTCCCAACCTTTTCTTCCTTGGGCTGCTGAATATGTATATTGTCCTATATATACTACCTCAAGCAGCAAAAATATCATCTAGTGCGCTTTCTTTTCTCAAAATAATCCTCTAGTGGGTTTCATTATTACAAGATAGAAACTTTCCACTAATTTTTGTCTTTAATCTACTACATATCATAATCGCACAAGTGGTATAGAATTTCTTTAAAAAAATAATATTTAACCCACCACTTATATTAATGATTCAAACTTACCCATAAATTAAATAGTCTTAGTTATCAAATAGTTTGAAATACCCACTAAAAAATTTTTACGAGAAGGAAATTTTAAGAAAACAAGAGGAGAATTCTCAAAAATAGCTTAACGGGTCATTACAGAAAGTCCCAAGTCCCTAACTGCCCCCATAGCGTGAGTCATACTCATCCAGCCCTTAGATATATTCGTTATGTGATCCATGTTTCTCCTTTTCCCTACAACATCCCCATAGCGTGAGTACAAAGCCCCATTTCCCTTAGAAATTATGTGCTATGTGTTTGTTGGTCTTCTTTACTTTCGTGAAACCAAGGATGTGTGATGTATGCTTAAGAGACTTGTTTGGG
>JAPFFP010006616.1:0-17583 GCA_026153255.1 Solanum medicagineum
ACATGGTTGATGAGTACAAACCTCCACCTTCGTTATCTGGTATCTTATCCCCTCGGATTAGGTATGGTCTAATGCAACACTTTATATAGAGTATATCATATACATAAGCTCATTTCATCATCATATAGTCAATTATATCATATCTCATGCCTTGGACCTTCGACTCCTCAAGAAATCACATCCGGACATTTTACCAAACACTTAGAGGATGTGTACTGCTAGTATAAAACCATGAAATATAGAATTGAATCATGCAAGAAAATCCAGTGTAAAACCATCAATCAAAACTTTCCAACACCCTCAAGCAACATACATCAAAACCCTCCTCAAATCTGACAATAAATCAAAGATCTATAGCTCACAACATAGTAAAATAGTCACAATTTAACATAGCTTTAACATAGTGTGCAGTGAATTTCATAGTAAGTAAGACCTGTTTCTAGATTAACTTTAAATCATGCACTTTGAGTGAAAGGAGACTTGGGTGTCAAGGGTGAAAGGAATCCATGAAAGAAACCCACATAACTTAGCTTAGAGATGAACTTGCTGAAGATTGGAGATAGAGACTTGAAGCTTGAAGAAGAACCTTGAAGGAAAACCTTAGCTTGGGACGAGGGTTTGGGACTTGAATTTTGGGAGTGAAAATATGGCTAAGTGTTTGAGTGAGTATTGGGAAATGTTTAGGATGATATGAGGATTAAATAAGGCTAAGTATGGGTAAAACACGTTTGGGAACACTTAGGGCCAATACATAGAAGTATTAGACTAAACAATAGGCAGAGGCACATTGCAAAGGCGACGCATAAACCTCACTGGAAATTTACCATGGAATTTTTGAATTTTGATACGGTTACTCTAAAACCAGGGTTAGACCCCCTTCCTCCTAATTTTGACCCTCTTAACAAGAATACGAAGTCAAATTTTCAAAATAATAAATGAATTTTGAGTATATGGAATTTAAAATCCAAGCATTTCGGAGGCTATTCGGGTATTTTTGGGGTCGTTTCAACTTCACAAACTACTGTAATGCATCTTGGGTTGGTTTTGGTATAGTCTTGTTGCAAAAAAGGAAGGTCTAGACATTTGAAGGCTCATGAGAAAACTACCATACCCATGATTTAGAGTTGGCGGCAATTGTGTTTGTATTTAAGTTCTGGAGACACTATATATATGGGGTTCATTATGACATCTTCACCGAATCACCATAGCCTACATTACATATTCAGCCAGATGGACCTGAACTTGAGACAGATGAGGTGGATTGACCTATTAAACTATTATGATGTGACTATTTTATACCACTTGGGTAAAGTAATTGTGATGGTTGATGCTTTCAGTAGAAAGGTTTCTAGTATATGGTGTCTGGTGACTATTCAGGTGGAGCGGAGACCCTTCACTAAGAATATTTGGAGGCTAGCTAATGGGTTAGCGAGGTTACAAATTTCTAAGCATAGTGTCGTGCTTGCTTCTATTGAGGCTCACTCATCATTTACGGATCAGTTTCGCTCAAGGCAGCTTGAGGATGAGAAGCTATATCAGATTCGCGAAAAGGTTCTTAGAGGGGAGGGTAAGGAAGCCAAGATTAATTGTAAGGTAGTTTTGAGGATTGGGAGTCATGACTGTGTACCCAAGATTGGTCATTTGATCAGATTGACACTTGAGAACGTTCACTACACTAGATATTCCATCCATCCAGGGGCAATGAAGATGTATAATGATCTAAGTCAGCATTGTTGGTGGTGTGACATGAAAAGAGTCATATCAGAGTTTATACCCAGGTGCTTGAGTAGCTAACATATAAAGTGTTAGCACTTGAGGCTAGGTGCGGAGCTTTAGAGATGCCCATTCTTGAGTCTAAGTGGGAGGCATTGTCATGGACTTTATTACTGGCTTACCCCCTACTGTTGGGGGGATTTCACTCTATTTTGGTAGTGGTGGATTGGTTGACCAAGGCTTCCCACTTCATTCCGGTCAAAGTGAAGTATAAAACAGAAAGACAGGCCCAACTTTATATCAATTAGATTATCACACTTCACAGAGTCCCCCAGTATCCGTTGTAACAGATCGTGGGTCGTTGTTTACTTTGCTTTATTGGAGGGCCTTCTAATATGATTTGGGTACCCAATTGGATTTGAGTACAACTTTTCACCGCCAGATCGTTGGCTAGTCAAGAGGACCATTCAGGTATTAGAGGATATACTTTGAGTGGAGTTATCAATTTTGGTGCTAGATGGGACCAGCACTTGGCCTTGCGGAGTTTACATGCACTTGGCCTTGCGGAGTTATCATTCTAGCATTCAGATTGCTCTTTTTGAGGCCTTATATGGCTAGAGGTGTAGATTACCCATCGGATGGTTTGACACAGTAGTGGAGGAGAGCATGGGTGTTGATATGTTGAGAGATGGCACAGAGCAAGTACGGTTAATTCAAAGTAGATCGGTGAAAAGCTAGAGTCACCAAAAGAGCTATGCGAAAGGAAGATTTGGTCGTAGGAGTTCATGGTTAGTGAGATGGTTTAGTTGAAGGTCCCACTCTTGAAGTGTGTTATGAGATTTTGGAAGAAGGGCAAGCTCAGCCAGAGATTTAGTGGTCCTTTTGAGATATTAGACAAAGTGGGAGACGTTTTTTATAGACTTGCTTTGCCACCCAACCTATGTTTAGTTCATACTAGGTTTCATCTTTCGATGTTGCAGCATTATATTCTAGATGATTCTCACGTGATTTCCACGGATTAAGTTGAATTGAGCCCTATTTTGTCTTATGAGGAGCAACCGCTGGCCATTATGGATAAGCAGGTGAAGAAGTTGAGGACTAAGGAGATCGCCTCAGTAAAAGTCTAGTAGAGTCGTAGGCCCCACAGTGACGCTACATGGGAGATAGAGTCAGATATGCATGCCAGATACCTTCAGTTATTTGAGCCTTCAGGTATATCCTTTATTTCATGTTCGAGGACGAATATTTTTTTAGTACTGGATGATGTAATGACCTTGAAGGCCATTTCTGTTACTTTTGACTAAATTACCATTTTTGCTTTCTCAAAAGTTGTCTTGAGTCATTTGTGCTCAAGTCTAAAATTTGAATTTTGAAAACCTTGTAACAAGTTAGAGTTTTGCCAAAGAAAGAGTTTTTAAAGTCTTAAAGTTGGAAATTTTGAGTATTAGGGTCATTTTCAGTTTCGTGGGTCGGAATTCAAGTTCGTAGATTTCATCAGTTTTAAAATGTCAAATCTGGTCTAGGAGAACTTGTAGAACTAAATTTGGAGTTAAAATAGAGATTTTAGGCCCAGTGCTGCATTTTTAGTTCATTTTGGATCATATGATTAACTTTGGTCAGCATTAGGGTTTGAAGGCTCGAATAAAAATTCTGTCAGCTTCAGTGGTTCCAGATGGTGAAACTAATGTTAAAAATGGCTTCGTTGTGATTTCTAAAGCTTCCAAGAATATTTTGAGTTCTTGAGTTCGGAACTAGTTCAAATGATCTTTAATGGGTTCTGGGCCAAGAAAGTTAAAATTATGACAGTTTCATTAAGTTTGAAACATCATTTCTAGGCGCGGTTCCATGTTTGATTTGTGTTCACGGGATTCAAAAAAATTCTGAGGGTCCAATTCGTGTTTAATTAAAGCTGTGTTTTGCTAGTGTAACTGTTTCTAGTGTAGGTGTGGTTTGTACTCCGCATTAGCTCCTTTAGTGGCACATCGCGGATCACTACCCTTCTATGCCTCCATGTTTACAAATCAAGCTCTGCATTCGTGGAGCACTGCCCTTCTATGCCGCGACGTTTGTGGAGTGTAAATTGCACCTAGACAGTGTAGTCTTTTAAAAGATGTGTTTTAACTCATTTCCATCATTTTTAATATTCCAAGCTTCATTTTAGAGAGGAACATTAAGGTTTTTCAAGGCGAACCGATTGAGTAATATTTTCCGACCTATTTCAATGATTTCCACTGATTAATTTGTGTTTTTAACTTATAATTTGGGATTTTAATGGTGGAATTTGGGAATTTTTCAGACTTAGATATCCAAACTTTAATTGATGACTCTTCTTCGTGTTACCTCTATTTTTAAAATGATTTTCACCATTTGAACTTCTTGTTACTTGGGGGTCATTTTCATGTAATAATTTTCAGACCCCAACACTTTTTTTGGCATAAAACCTTTGACCATTTTATCGTTTTACTCAAATTGAATGATTTTAGTGTCATTAGATTCGTTATGTAATTATGATGCCATATTTGAATAGATTTTGGTGATTTAGAGTATCGTAGGAAGGGAAAAGCTTTGGATTTAACTTGAATTGAGACTTTATCTATGGTGAGTGGACTTCTAACCTTTTCTTAAGTATGATTGAACCTTGTATAATTTTACATTTATGGAATTGAGTATTTGAAGTCACAAAATTAGGGATAGATTGTACCATCCTAGGCTTTAATTATTAAGTTCGGTCTGAGCATTGGTGCATGTTGTGAATTCTTACACTTTTGCCTTTATTGTGGAAATCGTACACTATTTGTTGTTGCTCTTAAGGTTTTAACGAGGACGATAGTATATTCTGAATACTTGCATACTTGAGAATTATTCGATTTCTATTCTTGAAATATATGATACATATGGACATTTTGCATATTCCATGTCCTTGAACATGAGTATTATGCTTTTATAATGCTTGCTTTACGATCCATTGATGATGAAAAGCCGAAGGGAAATGGTTCCAGCTAGAGAAAAAGAAAAGAAAATAAAGAAATGAAAAGTTGAAGAGAAATGGTTCTGGCTAGAGAAAAAGAAAAATAGAAAAGAATTGAAAAGCTGAAGGGAAATGATTCCGACTAGATACGAAATTAAAAGATGAAGGGAAATGATTCTAGCTGGATATGAAATTAAATGCCGAAGGGAAATGGTTCCAACGGAACATGGTCCATGTGTGCCTCTCACAACCCAAGCCTAGGGCCTAGATATAGCACGGCGAATGGGAACCCGAAGGGACCCAAACAAACCTCTTAGCATATCAATCACACATCCTTAGTCGTGGACGCAAAGTAAACAACAAAAAGAGATGATAAAAAGGGAAAACAGGACTAAGGGAAGTCTTTGATATCATAAAAACATACAGAGTGAATCTTATAGCATAAATACGTCATAATATTTCAACAACACCTCTAAACTTAGAATGGAGCGGGGGCCAAGACACTTTCCGGGATCACTCTCATAACGTCAAATGTTCAACATGAAAGAAGTCTTAGAGATAGGAAGAGAAAGTAGATAGTGTCTCCGAACTTGAGGACTCACCAAGCTTGCCTTTGAATAATCTCACTAGCCACGTGGAGGATGATCAAGAGGAGCTCCTTTCCCTACATGGTGATATCATATAGGCATAATTATGCATTAGTACGTTCGAATGTACTAAGTATGTAGGATGCAATGCAACAAGACATAAGCCAATATAGTCAAAATGCATAGCAATAGGCAATAGATAAGCATAATCGCAATATGGCATACATGGTCAATGCTTAAAGCAAAACATGCTTGTAAATCATTCAACTTGCATATGACATAATACATGTGTGGGAAGAGACCTCAACCGATATAAAATAAGACCAAGAGAGCTACAACTTGGAATCCCGTTGATTACACCTTCATCGGTAAAGAGGTGCTCTACTTGCCATGGTAAATCATACTTCACCTTATGAGAGCATGTCCCATTTCGGAGAAGTAACCTTCTTTACGGGAGCCTGTCCCATTTTGAAAAGGATTTCATGAGAAACTTCATCTTACGGGAGGCCGTCCCATTTCGGGAAGAATTTCAAGAGAAAGTGCACTAAATGAATCCACTAGTATAATAAGGGCATAACATAATCCTATGTTGGCACATAGTTCATGGAAAGAGAGCAAGCCATCCATCCACTGCTGCTAAGTCTAATACGATGGAATACATATAATAATCATACTTTAATAACTTGTAAGAAGCATGGAATCATGACATTAGTAGCTCTTAAACATACTTGACCTCTAATGGTGAGCCTAACTTAAAACATGAGAATAGATCATCATCATAAGAGGTAAAATCTTTAAAATAGGTAAAATCTTTAAAATAGGGCTTAACTTCATACTTGCATAATCATAGGTAATTTCATGAATTCATAACATACTTGATAGCCCATATTCATCATGAAGTAACTTGACTTTTAAAACATGTAATTAACTTGAGAATTCTTGACTTGACATTTTATCAAACACTTGGCGGGTGTGTAATGCTTGTTCAAAATCATACAATTCAAGAGTAAAATCATGTGCGATAACTCAATCCAAATCAACTCATCAACCTATTGTAAAACCCTCATGTAAGATACCTTGAAATCTACCATCAAAACTTATAATAGATCATAGTTTCATAGCTCAAAACATCCATAGTCTCAACTAATAAAATACCTTCATAGTATAAGCTGGAGATAGATATTCATGCATATTTAATCAACATTTCATAAACCTTCAACATATTTCATGTCTATAATCCATAACAAAGATACTCATAAATAATACAACTTGAAAACATGTAATTTTCATAGAATAGGAAGATTGAGCACTATGGGTGACAGGAGCCAATGGTTGAACCCACATACCTCAAACTTGGGTTTTCTTGATGTAGACTTGAAGGAGATTTGAAGCTTGAATGAAGTTCTTGAGATCCGAAATTAAGCTTGGGGCACTTGAATTTGGATGAAATACTTGGTTAAGTCTTGGAGAGGGTTTTGAAAGTGTCTTGAGTGATATAGAATTGAAAAATGGCTAGGTATAGGTGTTTTTATGCATAAATGGGCATGGGGCAGAAACCCCAATGGATTAGCCAAAAGAAAAAAATAAGGAAGTTACAACACTACTCCGCGACATGTTCGCGTCGCGGAGCCATCGCGGACAACTTCTGTCTCCGAAAACTTTGCGAAAAATCAATTTTTGCTACAGGTCTTCTAAATCCGAGCCAAACCCATCTCCTTTCAATTTATCCCCTTAATAAAGAATACGAAGTCGGATTTTCGATATCATGCACAAATTTTGAGATACATGAAAATTACCATTATGGGCATTTTTGAAGAACATTTTTGGGGCATTTCAATATCTCCCACTTGGAAACATTCGTCCCTGAATGTCAAAGAACCGTACAAAAGAGAAGTAGTCATGAAGATTTTAGTGCACGTGAATGCAACAAATGCATTTAAACATCATTTTCAGAAATCTCAATATGAATGTCTAATTGACCATAAACTTGTCAACAAAAACATGAATGCATGTAAAATGACATAAGGGCTGAAACTTAAGACTTGAAATCATGTAAGGGACTTAAATTAGTAGCTTCGGCTTGAGTAGAATAGAAGAGATATGGGTATCGCTTTCTCATATCTGCCTCGGCTTCCCATGTGGCACTTTTGTCTTGTTGGTTCCTCCAAAGGACTTTGACGGAAGCTACATCTTTTTTTCTTAATATCTGCACTTACCGGGACCTCTTCATAAGTCAAATTATCTTCTACAACACCCACAAAATCCAAAGGCACTATAGCACTTGGGTCACCCACACACTTTCTCAACATGGACACATGGAAGACTGGATGGACCATAACCATCTCCCTATGAACCTCCAACTCATATACAACCTTACGTACTCTCCTAAACAATTTATAGGGACCCAGAAACCTTGAGCTTAACTTCCTCTTCTTGCCAAACCGGACCACATCCTTCATGGGTGAGACCTTCAAATAGACCCAATCACCAACCTTAAATTCAAGATCCCTTCTCCTCATATTGAAATAGGACATTTCTTTACTTTGGGCTGTTTTCAGTCTCTCCCTAATCAACCTCACCTTCTCCAAGGCTTCCATGACCAAGTCCAGTCCTAGCAAAGCTATTTCCCCCACTTCAAATCACCAAATGGGGGATCTATAATGCCTACCATAAAGAGCCTCAAAAGGAGCCATACCAATGATTGAGTGGTAGCTATTGTTGTAAGCAAATTCAATGAGTGGAAGATGTTCATCCCAACTACCCTTAAACTTAAAAACACAAGCTCTAAGCATATCCTCAAGAGTTTGGATAGTCCTCTCGGCTTGACCATCCGATTGAGGGTGAAAGGTCGTGCTAAGCTTAACCTTGGTACCAAGACCTCTTTGGAAAGACCTCCAAAAGTAAGAAGTGAATTGAGCACCATGATCTGAAATGATGGATAAAGGCACCCCATGCAATCTAACCAACTCATGAATGTACAATTGGCATAATCTTCGGTACCATAAGTAGTTTTGACCGATTGGAAATGACTCGACTTTGTCATTCTATCCACCACAACCCAAATAGAGTCAAAATATTTCCTAGACTTAGGCAACCCAACCACAAAATCCATGTTGATCTCCTCCCACTTCCAAGTAGGAACCTCTATATCTTGGGCTAGGCCACCCGGCCTTTGTTGTTCGGCTTTCACTTGTTGGTAATTGTGACTTCCACAGATGAACTTGGCAACGCCTCTCTTCATACCACCCCACCAAAACACTTCCCTCAATTCTCTATATATCTTTTTAGAACCAGGGCGAATGGAATAGGGTGAGTTATGGGCCTCCTTCAAGATCAATTCCTTCAAATCATCTCCGTTTGACACACATAATCTACCTTTGTACCTAAGGGTACCATCTCCCACTTAGGAGAAATCCTCCACTTTACCATCTCTCACAAAGGCCTTCAATTCTAACAAGGCGAGGTCAAGATCTTGTTCTGCCTTTACTTCTTCAATCAAGGACGATTTAGAACCATCAACCATCACCACACCATCATATTCAACCTCATCCAACCTAACCCCCATTTTAGCCAACCGATGGACCTCTCTAACCACTTCTTTACCACCATCATCAACATGAGCTAGACTATCCATAGACACTCTACTTAGAGCATCGGCCACAACATTAGCCTTGCCGGGGTGGTAATGCACAATCATATCATAATCTTTAATTAGTTATAACCACCTTCTTTGTCTCAAGTTAAAATTCTTTTAGGTAAACACATTTTGGAGATTCTTGTGGTCGGTAAGCACATCAACATGAACCCCAAACAATTAGTTACGCCAAATAATCAAAGCAAATGCCACAACTGCCAATTTAAGATCACATGGGTGGGATAATTCTTCTCATGCACCTTAAGTTATCTAGAGGCATACACTATCACCTTACCACTTTGCATCAAAACACACCCCAAACCAATTCTTGAGGCATCACAATAAACAACAAATCCTTCCAACCCTTCCGGTAGAGCCAAGATAGGAACCGAGGCAAGCTTATCCTTCAAAGTTTGGAAACTCTTTTCTCACTCATCCGTCCACACAGACTTTGCCTTCTTTTTTGTCAATTTAGTCATAAGAGAAGCAATAGAAGAGAAACCATTTACAAACCTCCAGTAATAACCCGCTAATCCCAAGAAACTTCTAATGTCTGATGGAGTCAAAGGTCTGGGCCAATTTCTAATTACCTCCCTCTTCTTAGGATCTACCTTAACACCATCACCCGACACGACATGTCCCAAAAATGCAAACTCTTTCAACCAAAACTAACTTTTCTCATATTTAGCATACAACCTCTCCTCCTTCAAGATTTGTAACTGCTCCTCCTTACTATGGGAGTAAATCAGTATATCATCAATAAAAACCACCATAAACAAGTCAAGGTAAGGTGTAAAGACTGTATTTATGAGATATAAATATAGCTAGTGCATTAGTCAACCCAAAAGACATAACTATAATCTCAAAGTGCCCATACCTAGTCCGAAAAGCCATTTTGGGAATGTCACACTCCCTCACTTTCACTTGGTGATACCCAGACCGAAGATCAATCCTATAGAAATGACTAGCTCCTTGAAGTTGATTAAAAAGGTCATCAATCCTTGGTAGAGGATACTTGTTCTTTATGTTGACTCTATTAAGTTGCCAGTAATCAATGCTCATTCTATGAGAACTATCCTTCTTCTTCACAAACAACACTGGTGCACCCCAAGGTGATTTACTAGGCCTTATAAAACCTTTTCCAACAAATACCTCAATTGCTCCTTCAACTCCGCTGGGGCCATAAGGTAAGGGGAAATAGAAATGGGTTGAGTATCGAGAAGGAGGTCTATACCAAAATATCTTTCCCTTTCGGGAAGAACAATGGGAAGTTCATCGGAAAAGACATCAAGAAACTCATTAACCATTGGAACTAACTTAATGGGAAGGACTTTGGACTCAACATCCCTAACCCTCACAAGATGATAGAGACAATAAGACAAGAAATGAACCTACCCTTGACCACCACATCACGACTTTTCCTCTCAAGGATGGGCTCCTTAGGGAATTGGAATTTAACCCTATGGGGTCTACAATCAATTGAAACATAATATGCATGTAACCAATCCATCCCAATAATGATATCAAAATCCACCATATCTAATTCACCAAAATCACAAGGCAAGATTTTATGCAAGATGCAAATAGGACAATTTCTATAGAATTTTGTAGCAACAATGGACTCAGCAATAGGGGTAGACACTTCATATGGTTCACAGAACAATTCAGGACTAACATGAAGCTTTTTGGCAACAGAAGGAGTGGCACCCTGGTCTATCTATGCATACACATCAACATAAAAAACCTTTAACATATCAGTAATAATATCGAGCACCTTATCAACTTCTTGTCTCCCATGAAGAGCATGGAATCTATTTTACATTGGTACACTCACTTGTTGGCCTCCTCTTCCCCTTTGATCCGCATTTGCACCTTGGACTTGCATACGACCATCTTTACCTTTGTTTTGTGCATGAGGACAATCAATGACTTTGTGGCCAACTTTACCACACCCAAAGAAAGCATTTGAATTTCTCAAACAAGGACCACTCTAATTCTTTTCACACCTTTGACATCTATGCTTCACCATTCCTCTATTACCACTTTGGAATCTTTGATTAGGCACTCTATTATTAGCAATCTTCTTGTTGGAAACACTCAATGACCACTTGCCTTGGAACTTGTGGCCTTAAGGAAACCTGCCACCCTTAGAATTTTGGAACCCACCTTCAAATCGTGCCCTCTTGGACTCACCAACCATTCTCTTTCTAAGCTTTTCCCTCTTTAGTTGCTCGGCATAAGTCATGAGCTGAGACAAATCCATATCCCCTACAAGCATGGTGGTACGACACTCTTCAATGACCAAGTCGGATACACCCGACACAAATTTATTCATCCTTGACCTAGGCTCGGCCACCAATTGTGGAGCATACTTGGAGAGTTGGTTGAACTTGAGGGAATACTCCCTCACACTCATAGAC
This sequence comes from Solanum medicagineum, assembly GCA_026153255.1. Classification (NCBI taxonomy): domain Eukaryota; kingdom Viridiplantae; phylum Streptophyta; class Magnoliopsida; order Solanales; family Solanaceae; genus Solanum; species Solanum medicagineum. The sequence goes on from JAPFFP010006616.1 coordinate 11,323, forward strand.
CCTTGCTTTAGATTAATAAATTCCATTATCTTCACCTCCCTTAGCTCAAGAGGGAAGAACCGGTTGACAAAATCTGCCTTGAACTCTTCCATTGAGTGAACCATATTTGAGTCACCCTTTGAGTTGGTAAGCCGTCAACTCTGCTTTTTTCTCTGAATTAACCCCTATTATGGACAACACCTTATACACCTCATCAATGAATTCTTGGGGTTCCTCATCTACCCTGGACCCATAGAACCCCATAGATTCATCCTAGTAAAATTCCTCACCCTTGAGGCTGGAGTAGGAGCATGAGAGGCTTAGGCCCCTTGGTTGATTTGGTTAGTCATGGCATGAGCCAACATTGCAATAGCATCTCTGAATTCTTCTTGGCCTACCCTTCCTTCTTGAGGAGCCGATTGTTCCTCAGGTGTATGGGCTCTTCTTCTTATTGGAATCGACATGATCTAGAATAGCAAAGAACATTCGTAAGGGGAAAACCCTTACCTTAACTTCTATAGCATGAATTAGATCATGAATAAGCGAAATATTTCCTAAAACGTCTCATAGCTTCTTACTCATAGTTGTTGTGCACTTCACAATCAAGAACAAGACTCTAATCGATATGGTGTGTTGGATTTCGAGGACCATTAACAACCTAGTGCTCTAATACCAAGTTTGTTACGACCTAAGTCTAGTGCATAGATATGACATGGTGAATGGGAACTTGAAAGGACCAAAATAAGCCTCTTAACATATCAATTACAGATACTTGGTAGAGGAAGCAAAGTAAACAACAAGACTAAGGGAAGTCATTGATATCATAAAAATATAGAGAGCCAAGCTTATAGCATAAATACATCATAATGTTCCAACAACACCTCTAAACTTAAAATATAGCGAGGGCTAAGACACTTTCTGGGCTCACCCTCATAATGTCAAATGTTCAAGAGAAAGAAGTTTTAGAGATAGCAAGAGAAAGTAGATAGTTTCCCCGAATTTGAGAACTCACCAAGCTTGTCTTCGAATAATCTCACTAGCCATTTAGCGGATGATTAACAGGAGCTCCGTTTCCTACATGGTGATATCATGTAGGCATAAGTATACATTAGTACGTTTGAATATACTAAGTATGCAGGATGCAATGCAATAAGACAGAAGCCAATATAGTCAAAATGCATAGTACTAGGCGATAGATAAGCATAATCTCAATATGGCATGCATGATCAATGCTTAAAGTAAAACATGCTTGTAAATAATTCAACTTGCATAGCACATAATAATGTGTGGGAAGAGATCTTAACCATCATAAAATAAGACCAAGTGACCTACAACTTGGAATCTCGATGATTACCCCTCATCGGTAAAGAGGTGGTCTACTTGCCAAGCTAAACCATACTTCACCTTATAGGAGCCCGTCCCATTTCGAAGAAGTAACCTTCCTTATGGGAGCCCATCCCATTTCGGAAAGTACTTCGCGAGAAACGTCGCCTTATGTGATCCTGTCCTATTTCGGGAAGAATTTCAAGAGAAAGTACACTAAATGGATCCACTAATATAGCAAGGGTATAATATAATCCTATGTTGGCAATAGTTCAAGGAAAGAGGCAAACCCTCCATCCATCGGTGCTATGTCTAATCCCACAAAATACTTATAATAATCATAATTTAATAACTAGCAATAAACATGGAATCATGACATGAGTAACTCTTAAACATACTTGACCTTTAATGGTGAGCCTAACTTAAAACATTGATATGCTGTCAAAATACAACACCTTTGATGCCCAAAACTAGGGATTTTATGAGTTCTTGATGCAACTTTTTATGGTTTTTATATGCTTTTGTGTTGTTCTTGCAGAAAAATTAGATTGACATGATTTTGGAGGACAATTTCAGATTTTGCTAAAGCATGGGACATACAAGTTCACCTATGAGTCGTAGCCCAAGCTACGAGTCATAGTGTGTTATCGTAGCAAGGAACAGAACAAAAAATTAGAAATGTACTAAGTGGAGGTCAACGCTATGAGGCCACCTTATGAGTCGTAAGTCTCATTACGACTCGTATAGGTGTACTCGTAGAAGGACACAGAAAGCCTAAAATTTGGATCAACAACTGAAGGCCTAGACTACGACTCGTACCAGTGGGTCGTACTAGTTGAGTCCAAGATGCCAAAAACCTGATACGAGACACCGATTATGACTCGTAGATCACCCTACGAGTCTTACCTGTGAGGCATACCAGTTGCCAGCTTTCTTTTCTGTGTAATTTTATAGGGTTAAATTAGTAACTACCATAAATACTTTAAGTTAGGTTTCGAAAGCAGGAGCATATTCCATCATAGAGACATTGAATGTGCCTTTGAATATTCTCTTAAGAATATTTTGAGGTTTTAGAGAAGTTTTTCTTTTTTCCTCTTGGAAAACCCAACTTTAGGGATCGAAAATCTTTCTTTGTACTCATTATCAATCTTTCAAGCTTGTGGTTTGCAACTTGTGGTGTCTTCAATCTTCATTGCTTTGGGTAAAATTCTTAATCATGTCTTATATTTGCTTTTTTGTTGGTTTTACGTTAGCCATGAGTAGTTAAGCACCCACAACTTGGGATTGTGGGGACTATGGGTAGTTGACATGAGATGACCAAGGTTTGTGCATTTCAATGATTGGATTTTTGCATGTATTATCAATTTCTCTTCATTATGATTATTGTTTGGTGGTGGCAACATCAAATCCCACCTATTATCATGGTCTCGACGGTAGTAACGAATAGAAAAAGAGAAATAGATGACAGGATTCGATTGATGTGTTCTCGTCTAATCAACCAAACCCTACCAAGGGGAGGTTGACTGGGACAATAGGTAATGGCTGTGGTGAAATTCACCTTCACCTTCACAAGAGGGATGGAAGAACCTAAGTTACCATCCTGCATGTGAATCTCTAATTGCAGTTATGTTATCTAAGTTAATCGAGTCAATAAATCATGGAGAACACAATTTCCAAGTTGTTCCTAAAATTTAGTGTTTTCTCGTATCGCGATATAGTATTTGTTTTCCTTTTTATTCTTGAATCTCAAAAACCTCCTCCTCCCCCCCCCCCCCCCATTTAGAGATTCTAGTTGTAGATACTTGAAATGATTGATAGTGAATTCTTGTAGTTAAGCCCTGTATTCCTTGTAGATTTGACCCTAACCTTCGGTTAGATTAATTATTGACAGCAACCGCTTTCTTATTAGAGCGTGAACATCAGCTGCATCAAACATGAGAATAAATCATCTTCAAACATTACCCTTGCACTTAACATTAAAGGCTCACAAGAGGTAAAATCTTGAAAATAGGGCTTCACTTCATACTTGCATAATCATAGGCAATTTCGTGAATTCATAACATACTTGATAGCCCATATTCATCATGAAGTCACTTGACTTGTAAAACATGTAATCAACTTGAGAATGCTTGACTTGACATTTTATCAAACACTTGGTGGGTGTGTAATGCTTATTCAAAATCATGCAATTCAAGAGTGAAATCATGTGTGAAAACACAATGCAAATCAACCACTAACATATTCTAAAACCCTCATGTAAGATACCTTGAAATCCACCATCAAATCTTATAATAGATCAAAGTTTCATAGATAAAAACATACATAGTCTCAATAGACAAAACCAACTCATAGTATAAGCTTGAGATAGATAGACATGCATATTTAATTAACATTTCAAAAAAACCCCAACATATTTAATACTTATAATCCATAATAAAATATACCCATAGGTAATACAACTTGAAAACATGCAATTTTCATAGAATAGGAAGATTGGGCACCATGGGTGAAAGGACCCAATGGTCGAAACCCACATAGCTCAATCTTGGGTTTTCTTGATTTAAACTTGAAGGATATTTGAAGCTTAAATGAAGTTCTTGAGACCCAAAATTAACATGGTACACTTGAATTTTGATGAAATATTTGGTTAAGCCTTCGAGAGTGTTTTGAGAGTGTCTTGAGTGATATAGTGTTGAAAAATGGCCAAGTATAGGTGTTTTTACGCATAAATGGGCATGGGGTCAAGACCCCAATGCCTTAGGCCAAAACAGGAAAAATAAGGAAGTCATAACACTGCTCCACGAACAGGTCCATGTCATAGAGCCATCGTAGACAACTTCTATCTACAAAAATTTTGCGAAAATCAATTTTCGATACGAGTCTTCTAAAATCTAGGTTATACCCATATCCACTCAATTTTGCCCTTAATCAAGAATATCCAGTCGGATTTTTGATATCACGCAGGAATTTTGAGATACATGAAAATTATGATTTTGGGCATTTTTAAAGCACATTGTTGGGGCATTTCAGGCCCGCATGGGTTTCGTTCTTACACAGTTAACGAATGTGTATTGTAGAACAGACATGCATCATGATTATTTGACATTCCATTGCATTATTCACATTTCATGACATTCATTTCATCTCATATCACTCCTTACTTGATACTTTTATGTGTATGGCTTTGAGACCAAATATCTATTTGTACCCTTTTGATTTATTTATCAATTGTACATTCTTAGAGGTTATGTTATGTGAGAAGCTTTATTGATACTCTGGAATTGATTATATTGTGTAAATTTTTATCCTAGGACTTTTGTAATTGCAGGTTCGTACATCGGTGGTATGTGGTTGGGAATTAAGGAGTTACTTGTGTGCTTCATGGCTTTACTGAAACATCCCAAGAAGTGCACGAAAATTTACCTCGGAAATGCTCATAATTGTAATTTTCATATATCTCAAAATTTGTATTTGATATAAAAAATTCAACTTCATATTCTTGATCAGAGGGCAAAATTGAGTGGTACATGGTTATAACCCCTATTTTTAGAAGACCCGTAACGAAAAACGAATTTCGCCAGCTTTGCAATTTCCAGTGATGGACCGCGACACCTCTGCGACGCTGACCCATCGCGGAGATGTACATTTTCTCCCCAGTTTTCTCATTTCACGAAAATGGCCTTGGGGTCTTGGCCCCATGCCCTCCTTTGGTAAAAACACTTATACTTAGCCAATTTTCAACTATATATGACTCAATATACTCTCAAAACCCTCTCTAACACTTAGTCAAGTATTTCATCCAAATTCAAGTGACCCAATCTAAATTTCGGATCTCAAGAACTTCATTCAAGCTTCAGATTCTCATTCAAATCTTCATCAAGGAAATCTCCATAGTTGAGGTATGTGGATTTCAACCATTGGGTCCTTTCACCAATGGTGCCCAGCCTTCTTTTTTATGAAAATTGCATGTTTCCAAGTTGCGTTAATTATGAGTATTATTTATTATGAATTATGAATACAAACTATGTTGGGGATTTATGAAATGTTGATTGAAATACATGTTACTTATTTCAAGCTTATACTATGAGATGGTTTGTCTATTGTGGCTGCATGTTTTGAGCCATGAACCGATGATCTATTATGAGATTTGATGATGGATTTCAAGGTATTTTAGATGAGGGTTTTCCTAAGTGTTGGTGGGTTGATTAACATTAAGTTTTCTCATATTATTCCAGTCTTGAATTGCATAATTTGGAACTGAAACGACCCCAAAAAGTGCACAAAAATGTACCTCGAATGTTCTTGGAATCATAATTTCTATATATATTAAGATCCATGCGTGATATCAAAAATCCAACTTCATATTCTTGATCAAGGGGTTAAATAGAGTGTGAAATGGGTCTAACCCTGATTTTAGAGCAGCCGTAGCGAATTTTGAAAATTCAAAGTGAGCAAAAAATAGTGAGTAGGTGTGCCCCTGGCGTGATGCTGCCAGGGTGTACCAATGTGTTAATTTCATGCCATTTATTTGAGTTCGCTCCAAGCTTGGGCCTAAGCCTTCCCATACATGAAAATACCTATACTTAGCCATATTTCACCTTCATATCATCCTAGACATTCCTCAATACTCTCTCAAGCCCTTAGACTAATATTTCTCCCAAAATTCGAGTGTCCACATCTCTTCCGGATAATAAGGAATTCATCCAAGCTTCAACCCTAAATTCAAATCCTCTAGAAGGAATTCTCCAAAGTCAAGGTATGTGGATTTTAACCAATGAGTCCTTTCACCCATGGTGCTCAAGCTTCCTTTTTACCTAATTGCATGACTGAAAGTTGATTTACTTATGGGTCTTATTATGAATTTCACTGCAAACTAAGTTGAGGTTTCATGAAATTGTGATTGTTTTAGCATGTTTTGAGCTATGAATCTAAGATCTATTGTGGGATTTGATGAAGGGT
>JAPFFP010006637.1:0-17579 GCA_026153255.1 Solanum medicagineum
ATACCTCAATATCCTTCTCCAACTAACTCCAACGCAAGATCAATCCAATTTATGCTTCCGAATGTCCAACGTCTACATAAATTACAATAACGCCAACGATTAACAACCATATCAGGTCTTAAGTCCTAACTTATATTTTATAAAAATTAGGGCAGCATCTCCCCTTATAATACGCCACCCCGAGAATTCAACTCGGCTCAAATAATCAATCAACAACACCAACAACAACCTACAACATCAATAAACCCTCTCCAATTCAAGCTAACCCTCACTCTAATTCACCAAAATCTATTCAAATACAGCATTATAATTCTGTAATGAATCCAACGACACTAGAATCAATTAATTCGGCAAAAAGGGTAAAATTGTCCAAAATTTCATCACCGTAACAATATCGTCAGAATCTGGAAAATTATATATGAAAATGTTTCCCAAGTAGTAAGGAATTCAGTGGTGAAAACCATTTCAAAAATGGAGCTAATATGAGGGAGAAATCGCAAATTAAAGCTTTCAGAAAAAAATAAAAATACAGCAGCAAAACCTTGATTTTTACCTCAAACAACGCACGAAAATCAATATCTGAAGCACCCAGGTTGTTCTTCTCAGAAAATTATACAATTTAGCCTTTTGAGTCACTCAATTCGGATAAAAAATGAGAGAGAATCGGAGGTTTGAAGTTGGGGAAAAACTTGAAAACGTTGCTGTATCTATTCTGCAACTTTTAAAGACTTGAACAGGTCTACCACATGGCAGAACCTTACTGGTCCACGTCACACCCGTTTTAGCAGTTCTAGCCACTTTTCGGACTAAAAATTCGATGCCCCGACCTTATCCAAAGTTGTAAAAATACAATCCATGTATGAAATCTGATTGGAAAGGACATTCTGGACCCATTGGTGTGGTCAAAATTCTCATAGGAGGTCATTTTATTCCAATGTGGGTCCCATTTCTCAATATCGAATACTACCAGAAGGAGTCAAAACACACTCGGAATCCCCAAAAACTGAACGAAAGATCCTTCTAGCCCAAACTCAACATTCCGGATCCAATGGAAATGTCAGAATTTGCGTTTGAGGCCTTCTTGACCCAAAATCTGAGAAAGTTCATTTAAACTAGTTTCGGACTCAGAAACTCAAAATATTCTCAGAAGCTCTAAAAATTGCAGCGAAACCATTTCTAGCATTAGTTTGACCATTTGGAACTACTGAAATTTTCAGAATTTCAATTTGAGCTTCCAAACCCCACTTGTTGACCAAAGTCAAACTTAGGCCCCGGTAACAACTAAAAATACAACTTTTGTCCTAAAATCTTTCATTTAACTCCAAATCACGTTCTGTAAGTTCCCCTAGACCATATTCGGCATTCCGGAGCTGATGGAATTAACAAAATCATGATCCGGCAATTAAAACTTAAAACTGATAGAAAACTCAAAATTTCCAACTTAAACCTTTAAAAACTCTTTCATTTGCAAAACTCAAGCTTATCGCCATATTTACAGAATCTGACTTTTAGCATTAGCCAATGATGTCTCAAGGCAACTTTTAAGAAAGGCAAAAATAGTAATTTGAATGAAAATACCAAAAATGACCTTCAAGGTCATTACATCATCCACCACTAACAATTTTAAATCTTAAAGACTACACTTTAGAAGAAATTGACATTTGGTCCCAAGCTTTATCAATTTGAACCAATTAAGGACTTACGGGGTCTAACTTACGGGTTCTAACAGAACTCTTAGCAAAACCCCTAATACCATGGCCATTGAATCTATAGCTATGGACTTCAATTGAAAACCTTGGAAGGTTTCCGGTCATTACATCCATTCCACACTGTAATCATTCTGGTTAAAGCAATAATAAGAGATCTAAATTAAACCCCAATTTTGCAACCTTGAAATTACAGATTAAACATAGAGGAATGGATGTAAATTCACTCAAATCAACACAAATAAGTCAAAATACCAACGACCCAAAAATAAATCAAGAATCCATATCAATAGCACACAACCAACATGGGGTTTTATCTACACATGCTAGAAATTAGAGATTTAGTGCCAGCAATAGCAGCTGAAGTCATGGGTAACAAGATTGAAAACCCTATTAACCCTTTGTGCTCTAAGAAGGAATGTTCTATGTACTACTCTCTCTGTAAAACTAAGAAAAATGATATGATATGTACAATGTCCTTTCTGATTTACTTAAATAGTTTGTGCAAAAGTCTGAGAGTTTGTGCTACAAATTGCCATTCAGTTGTCAAGGCCGTGCTCAGCGATGCGTCGAATATGCTTTTGACCACTTTCCTCTGCATCCTCTTAAGGATTGTTCTTCGACAACATTGGGTGATGATTCTTCACTCCACCAATACAATTTGTCAATTCACCAAAGTCACTATCTCATTGCCTTCTTGTTATGATTTTGGGACTTTGAATACTGCAACTTTAGCCAGTCTTTTGAGCCATTCAGTAGTGCACGAAATATGTTTTGCGATATCAACTTTGATCGCTTTCTTGACTTGGAGTTGAACCTTGGTTACTGTAATGCTAGGTAGTCTCTCTAAATGTTTGGCGGATCACCGAATATCTAGGCGACACTGCTTTGCTCTGCCTTTTTGACACTTTTGCACCCTTTCCAAGATTTGTCAAGTGTAGTCCATTTCCTGACATAAAACATGCATATTTGTTAGAGATTGGAAATAATAGCACACTAAGGACAATGTTTCTTTGGAAACTATCCCCAAAAGTGTCCGAAATATGGATTCATCAACAACCCCAACGTAAGCCTTTGCTTTCCCTTAAGCAAATCAAGCATCAATCCATCAAATTTCAGATCTTGAAAATAGGTCCACAGGGAGAAACACATACATTTCCACCTTTTTCATCCCCTCTTAAACTTCCACAAAATAGTTACGTGATTTTGAAGTCTCAAGAGATGACTAAAGAGTAATCAAAACATGGCTATGCTCACAATTGCTCATGTAGCTGTTGATCACTGCCTAAAGGCTTCACCATTTTCCCTTACGTCAAAGAAGATCCTGAAAACACAAGATTATGACATTATTTTCAAAGGATCTCTTCAACTCTCACTCTCCTAATTGAGAAGTAGCATGTAAGTTTCAACCCATATTTTTTGTCTTTTTTCTCAATTGGAGTTCAGTTGACTTTCTTACGGACTAAGATCCCAAAGGACTTTGTTAGGACTGTAATGTAGGGTTGCGGTTGGGTAGGATAGAATATGCATAGTAGTGGCTCATCCCTCCTTAAAGCCTACACATTCTTTTCATGTTCAAAGGTCCTTTTGGTCCTTTTTTTTCTCCTCTTTTTGACACCTCTTTTGCTTTTGACTTATCATCCTAAGTGTCTCTTCTTTGTGCACTCTTTTTCACAATTTCGGGGGTCCTCTTTTTTTTCCAAGCAACTCTTTTTTATTCAACTTTTTGAGCTTTTCAACATTTTCCTCGCTTTCATTCATTTCTAGGATTTCTCGCTTTTCTTTCTTTATATTTTGCCTTTCCTTGACTTTTTCATGAGAAAAACCCCCTTCTTTCTATTAACACCCCCAATATGGCCTTTGGTCACCAGATGGCTCATTTCAAGCTCAAGAAGGGATTGGTAAGGTAAAAGAAGGAATTGTTTTTCACAAATATGAGTCAAGGTTACATAGTTATCAAAGAAAGAATCAAGGCTCAAAGGACTTAACTAGTGACTCAATTCATTGTCAATAGATGTCAATATGGTCAAAATGAACTCAATGGAACTAGAGAAGGCCTAAGGTCCTTTCCTAATTCGGAATAGCCCAAGTTACTTTTAAAAAAAAATGGGCAAGTTATAGTTGTTGCAAAACAAGCCTTTCAACAAATTTCCTAATCCCGATTGGCAAAATGTATTCACATTTAGACAATGGCAACACACTTTGTAATTTTTGATGATTGCATATCCAAGCTCAATAGCTCACATAGTAAACTTAAGATACATCAAATCCATGCATGGATTGATTTATCTAGAAACTAACTAATTAATGAGTGTGTACGTGCTCCTCATCTATGATACCATCTGAACCAATGATATGGATCATCGATGCTCGGATTGCTAAGGAATAGAGAATAGCATTAGAATGACTTTTCACATATGCACAAGGTTTGCCAAAATTCAATGACATCTTTTCTAATTATTCATCCATTCAACTCAAAAAGAAGAAAAGTAAAAATAGCAAAACATATACTACTCTATTAAAATTGTCTAAACATTCATCAACAAAATCAAAATACACCCCACTGTCTCATCCAACTCGTAGAAAAAACATAAAGTAATTATCATCCAAAAATATGGGAAACTCCACATGCTCACATTGTCCTCAATGTGCAAGGGATAATAGAATTCAAGCATAAAAGTAAGAAATGAGTATGAGAATTTCGTTAGTCCAAATCAATCCTGCTGTGATGGTGGTGGAGCTGGAGAAGTTATCATGGGCGCATCAATGCCCTCATCTACCTGTGTACTCTCAAGAACAATCAAAGGCCTTATGGGCTCAGGCTCACGTACACTGAATGTACCTATCATGGACTTTTCTAGAAGAGATGTTGCTTTCACAGTATCCATGATTTGGCCTCCACCCATGCTAGCTCCTCATGGTCCTCTTGGCTGGGCTCTACTCCTACTATTTCTTCATCAGACTCCAGCGCGCTGACCTGCTTGGTTTCTTCACCTTCTTCACCCAAAATATTCACATTCAACTCATCATCAGTGACCACAATCATATCTACTTTGAGTAGATCTTCTAGCCCACCAAAGAAAATGCTCAAATCTGTAGATAGAAGGGCTGCCACCTCCTTCTTCGATGAATCAAAATCAGCTTTTAAAGTCGTCATGTAGGCACTTCCACCACCTGCCTTCCCTATAGCTGGCACACTATCCGTCAAGTTGGCCAACTCCTTTCCATTGTCAACAATCATCATTTCAAGCCTATCCATCTTCTGCTTGTGTACCTCTATCAATTCCCTCTACTTGGCTCAACCTCAATATATGATTTCAAAGCTTTAGCTATGGTCGTCTCAACAAACTTTGGCATAGATGACTCAACCTAAAGGCACGAAGATCAGCTACCTTGGCCTGTTGGACAAAGGCATAAATAGTGGCCCTGGTGTGTAGGGGTTGGTCATTTTTTGCCTGTGCTTTGCCTATTCCTTACTCGTCGGAGTAGGAGCAGGAGATTAATTGATGTTGCCCAAATTACACCTCCATTTCGGAGGATAAAACGGTCGTTGTCATGATATAAAACCTAACAAAGGTTAGGGTCGAACCCACAAGGAATATGTAGACTCAAGAAAAATTCACCAATAAGAAATCCAAGTAGTTAACCAACTCAATTCCCCAATTAGTGGGGGGGAGGGGGTTGCACTAATCAATTAGAAAGTAAATTAAACTAACTATTATGTGAGAAAATCAATAACAGAGAGCAACTAGGATATTGTGTTCCCCATGATTCCCCAACTTAGTATCAATGGATAACCTAATTCTTGTCTAGTGTATAACATGCATGATTGGTAATTTAAGTTCACCAAGATCTTTGGTCAAAGTAAGAGATTAATTTCACTATGCGACTTAGCCCATCTTCATAGTGTGCAATAGTAACCATTGCCTATAAGTCCCAATACAACCTCCCCTTGGCCCAGTTTTATTAATTAGATGAGAACACATCAATCGAATCCTGTTAATCAATCTCTTTTTCTATTCAGTACTACCTTGGTCCAATCAGTAATACTAGGTGAGTTCTAATGTTGGCCACCACTAGAAAACATACAAAATGAAGAGAATTGATTAATACATGTATATACCCATAAAAGGACGATGTGTTATTCATAATCAATAAACCAAACGTAATAAAAAATCTAAAACGTTAAAAATCACAAAATTACCTTGGAGAGTTAATAACTAAGCTAGCTCAGAAAATTTTATAACCAGTAAAAAGTATATGTAAACCTTTAAGAAAAAAGACTCCTAAAACTAAAAAAAGAAAGAAACCTAGATAGTCTATTTTACGTTTAGATAGTCTCCTCATATAAATTCAATACTCTATTAGGAGTTCTTACCTATTACAAATAAATAAAAATATTTAGAATTATAACTGTAATTGATTTTAAGATTTAAATATTAGAATAATAAGTAAAAATAATTATTTTGAGAAAATAATGAAAATACGATTTTGTCTAAAGTTAAGTCATTTACCGAAGAACAAAACATTCAAACAACATTATTAAGGACCTTCATGCTAAGGACTTTCATGCCTTTAATGTAGTATAAATAGATGAATATATAGATAACATTGATACGACTACATGTTTTTCAAAAGAAAATATGTGCACTGCACAATTTTCAGTAGCATTAACTTTTTTATTTTCTAAAAAAAGGGGAAAAATATAAATATACCTCGAATTATCGTAAATAGTATGCGTATGTGAAGTGTCCATACCCTTTATACTAATGGACAAATACGTGTCTTAATCCCATGCATATATCCGATACTTCTTAAATGCAAATTCAAAAATAAAAGTCTCATCCAAATTATTACAAAATTCATTCGAAATATTTGTATACCCATCCATATCTTAACACCCTAAGGGCCTGTTTGGTTTGGATACAAGTTATGATGGGATAAGTTATGATGGGATAAGTAATGTTGGGATTAGTAATGATGTGATTACTTATGCTGAGATTATTTCCTTATTGAGTGTTTGATTTATTGCATAAATTTTAAGAATATGTTATTTGTTTACAAAAATACCCTTCAATTTATTAGTTGTTTCTATGTATTTCTTTTGCTAACTTCAGTTATTCAATATTCATTTTTAAAATATATCGTTTGTCTTATTTAGCTTAAATATTTTTATGTGTGCATTTTCATGATAACAATGTATGCATTTAAAATAAAGCTTTCTTGTTTAGTTTAAAAATAGAACTTCCATTTTTAAGTTTGTTAAAGTAAAATTATGAAAAATCAAAATATGAAAAGCATAAGAATTAGTCAATAAAAATTATAATATATAGTGCATATCTTTTAATAGAAAAATATGAATAAGTATCATAGAAACAAGGTGGCACGCCCTGGGAGGGTACCCTAGACGTAACTGGCAATCAGAGACTCCCCAAACGAACCGCTTGGCCTCATCACATTCATTCAATCAATAAACTCAAGAAAGTAAGCAGAAGACTAAAGAAGATAATAGGCACATCTCACCAAGTCACAAAATAATATTATAAATAAAAGGGCTAGTAGAAAGAAACTAGCTCAACAAGTCTTACATCAACATTCGGCTCTAGACTACGAAGCCTCTATCACTATCAAGTAGTGCCAATGACAGACTCATGGCTACCTCAAATCAAATAAAGTAAAGCTAATCAAGTCTGACTCTAAATCAAGATGAAATAAAGGTAATGAATCCTTCGAAGTAAGGGCGGCTCACCAATTAGTTGAATGTCTCAGATCCTCAATGATACAGCTGTTGATGATCTCCAATCCTTGTGTCTACATCATAAAACGATACAGTGTCAGAGTGGCATTAGTACATTGAATTTACGGTATGTAAAATAGCTGAATGAAACAGGAACAGATAGAATAAAATGGTACAACATAAACTCAGAATAATACCCAATCAAACTGTCAAATGTCTATCTAAAGCAAGAATAAAGAGTAGACAAGTGACTCATCAACATCAAGCACCTCATCCATCACATCAACATCAGAGTACTATTAATGAGGAACCTATCTTGCAGTTTCTCTAACCGAAAACCATCACCTATGAGTCAGTGATGATACAACGAAAGCGTTGTCGTTGCCACATCTGTCCAATACCTTGACGGGATAGAGGACGTGTCTATCAGTGGATCCATAATTCTCTCAAGTACTCTTATGGGACTGGAGAAACATCCATTTTTTACAGTCCAATCCTATCCTACGTTAGCCACATAGTTAATGAGTGCGAGTGGGACTCACTCTTACTCATTTCGGTGCTCAATACTTCTCCCAGGACTCAACATGCGCATAAGCTATCAATCAATCAAGATTTCTCATCAATTAGTCTCTTTGGACAAGGAACATCAACTCACGTCATCATCTATCAACTCAAGGAGTCAGGAACATTCATTAAGATTAAATTCAATCTCTTTAAGACTCTAGGGATCTCAATCTCATCAACATCATCACCGACACATTCAATTCAGGACAAGAACCACCACAACAAGCACATTTACATCATCAAGGCTCTAGACTTATCTCCTATGTTCATTCTTGCATACTTTAAAAAGTTAACATATAGGATAAAATATCTCATGAAAATATTCAATTCAAGAAAATAAGTTTATGATGATCATCAACATATGAAAATACATGTAGGTAATATAGTTTTCAAGAATTTAATCAAGACAATATTTCAAGAATCAAGTATGAGGAGGACTCATGGACTCTCAACTCATCTATGACCATCTACGGGGCACATGGGAGATCAATCCCATGCTTTTACTTTAGCCTTACATACCAGGAAAGTTGATATTACAATCAAAATTTGATGAATACTAGCTTTCTTGGAGAAAATCCTCGATCTCGGTAGTTCCTTTAGAGTGGAAGAACTTGGAAAAATATTGTTTGATGGGGTTCTCTTTTATTCTTGAATTCTTGACTCAGAATCTTTAGAGTTCTTGATGAACAACCCTAATTCTTGAAAAAGAAGAATCAAGAAATCCTTTCTTGGGATTCTTGAATTCATTATCTTGAAACCCTATGTTATGATTTAAGATTCTATTAGAGATTCATGAGTAGATGAAGAAATTTGGGTTGGATAGATTAAAATTCATGAAGAATAACTTACCTTGAGGATGAATCCTAACATGATGACTTTCTTGATGATTCTTGAGAGTTTATGTTTAGGAGTGAAGGAGAGGGTTTTTAATTATGAAAACTCACGTTTTATGCATTTTAGGACCTTAAATAGACCCCCAAAAGTTTTTAGGATTTAAACGTACCCTCAAAATAAAAAGAAAAAAATGTCATTAGCTTATTCAGTAAGGGTCCGCGACGCACTCCGTGCGCGGACCTTGAGACATCTCTGCACTCTTTCACTAAAATGGTCATGACTTTCTACTCCGAACTTTGATTAAGGCAAAATTAGATGCGTTGGAAAGCTAATTCAATTATCTTTGATTTAATATATTACGGACAACCTAACTCATTGTACTTTAGGAGATATAGTCATTTGAAGTTGATCCTTCTCTCTACTCATACAAAAACTTAGTTGGTAGAGATTCTTTGGACTTGGCTTGATGTAAAAGATCTCTTCTACTAGTTTATTGAACTTGGAAGGAGTTAGAGAATGATCAAAATAAATTTTCACTCCGTGACAACATGTCCGCGTCGTGCCAAGGGCGCTGACATGTGTATTATTGTGAATTTTTTAAAAAGTGTTCTTTCCAATTTACGTCAAAAAATTTAAAAAATATGTGTAAATGCGTGTCGACGGTGCGTCGTGCCTAGGGCATGCCTCAACACTATTTTCGTTTTAATTACAAAAAATTATCTTTTGACTCGGTCGCTCTAAAATTCGACCGAGATCATTTTTTCACTAGATTTTTCGTGCTAATCGCAAATCTAGTCTCGAATTTTCTGCTAGACCTTGGGAAGACGCATTATGCACACTATTCCACTCTAATGGTATTTCAGAAATTTCACGGGGTGTTATATTATCTCCCCCTTGGGATCACTTATCCTCGAATGATGAGTAGAGATGGAATTAAGGCACGAGTAGACTCAAGACTTGTCTCAATACTCACTCAATCAATCAAACTCTCGACTCCTCATCGATCTTAATAGTCTCTATTCACACTCAGGGATATATACATCAAGAACTTAATTACTCAAATACTCCAACTCATGAGTGAACATCGACTCAAGAGTAGAAAACTCAACTCATTAGAGGGCATCATCATCTGCAGCTCATAACTCTCATCAAGGCCTAAGTCTCGCTGTATACTCTTACCAAAGTCAAGCCTAACTCAAATTCCCTCTATGCTACCTCGTAAGTTAGTCACAATTCCACAACCTATCTCTTAAGGTTCTCATTTTATACCTTAGACATCCTCACTGGTAGGCGCGAATGGAACATTGAAACTCAAACAACTCGAATCATTTAGGCACCTCGAAAATCAGTTATTTAAACTCAAGTAGAAAATCGTCAATTCTGATTGAGAATGGGACCATCATGATATGCAAGACTCTAGGGGCACTCTTGAGCTCATCTCTCCACCTCAATTATACTCCCTTTCATGGCACTCTACTCCATCAACTTAAGCTTATAGCTCTTACTCAAGTTTCCGCCTAACCACATCCTCCTCTTCCATTCAAGCCTACTTCTAAGCCTCAAGGTGCTATTCACGAGATGATCATATGCATACAAAGCTAATCCTCAATAATCAACTCTAAGCTTCCACTGTGCTTTCATTAAAAGATCACTAGTCCTCTTCACTACTTCACTACTCTTTCTCGAACCCTTATTACGAAGTCTTCAATAGTCTATCATCAATACTCACAACATTATAGATACTTTTTATGAATTCAATACAAACTTGAAAACCCTTAATCATCATATAGTCACTTGAAATGTAAATTATGTAATAGATCATCAATAACTTGAGAATTCTTGACTTGACATTTTATCAAACACTTGGTGGGTTCATGATACTAGTTCAAAATCATGCAATTCAAGAGTGAAATCATGTGAGAAAACTCAATTCAAATCAACCTACCAAGATACTGTAAAACCCTCATGTAGGGTACCTTGAAATCCATCATTAAATCTCATAATAGTCATAGTTTCATAGCTCAAAACATCCATAATCTCAATAGATATAATCAAATCATGGTATAGGCTTCAAATAGATAGTTATACATAATCAATCAACATTTCATAAAACCCCAACATAATTCATGCTCATAATTCATAATAAGGGATATCTATAGGTAATACAATTTGAAAACATGCAATTTTCATAAAAAGGAAGATTGGACTCCATGGGTGAAAGGACCCAATGGATGAAATCCACACACCTTAAACTTGGGGTTTCTTGATGTAAACTTGAAGGAGACTTGAAACTTCAATGGAGTTCTTGAGATACCGAATTAAACTTGAGACACTTGAATTTGGATGGGAATTTTTAATAAAATGGTTGAGAGATTTTAGAGAGGGTTTTTGAGTGATATGGAGTTGAAAAATGAATAAGTATGGGATATTTCTCATGTAAATGTTCATATGGGTATGAACCCAATGCCCCTAGGCTGAAACAGGAAATTAAGAAAGTGCTAACACTACTCCGCGATGGGTCTGTGTCGCAGAGCCATTGTGCACCCTTACTGTTTTCGAAAATTTTGCAAAAATTATTCTTCACTACGGATCTTCTAAAATTCGGGTTATACCTATTTCTCACTCAATTTTACCCCTTGATCAAGAATATGAAATCAAATTTTTGATATCATGTACGAATTATGATATATATGAAAATTACGATTATGGGCATTTCCAAAGCACATTTTGCGGCGTTTCATTTAGAATAAATTAGTTAATGATTAAATTAATTATTTCCCTCTGATAATTTTAAGAAACTTTTTAATTATTTCACATTAATTCATCTTGTGTCTGAATTAATCAATTAATCCAATTCGCCTACCTTTTAAATCCTAAATTGGTCATGATTGTAACTTTAAAATGACCAAATTCCAAATTCAATTCCCACCTCTTCAACCCTTTTTTCAGATCTTCCTTGGGTCCATTTTTGGACCAAAAATTTGGCCCAAATTGTGAATACCTAGCCCAATCCTCCTCAGATCAGCAACATATACAATATATTACATACATATATACTCCTACAACAACCTCACACGCTTCCCTTTCCTTTCCCTTTTTCCATTTTTCTCTCGACTCAAGTGGCCTTCACCACATCGTGCCCTTCATATCTTTCGGGTTCAACATACAACAGCACCGATGTGACCCACAGAGCAGCACCATTGATGTACAACAGCCACAAACGACACCAACGTCCAACACCCAGTACACATAGGTGTCACTATCTCCTGCCTCGTCTGTCCTCGCCCTTGAAGTGGACTAACGAGATTGCTTTGTCCAATATTTCTACAATTTGTAGCTGTAGGAATTTGGATAAAGGTTTGAGTTTGAATTAGAGTATATGCCCTCACAAATTCATCCAATTTTCCCTCAATTCGACCTGTTTTTCCCCTATATATAGATCCCCTTCATTCACTGGAAGGGGTTGGCTTTTTCTCCAAACATAAAAGAATACACTAATTTTGCTCTCTGGATTCCATAACCTTTCTAGAAAAATTGAAGATTGCTCCCATTTGCTTGCTTCTCAATTCATGGTAATAAAGCTATTTCGTTGTCAAGCTCGTAATTTTTAGTTTGCTGCTCCTTTAAAGGTAATTTTGTTATTACTTTTGCATCTTATTTGAATGATTTTGTTGATCTGTATTCTCCTCTTTGGAGCTTATCAAAAATCATGATCACTTTTACTTCATATGTGCGGTTATTTGCTTCTTTTGCTTTAGATATGTTAGAGTGGTTGGTATGAGTTTTGTCTACATGTTTTAAGTTTGTTTAGATGTCTTTATATTCAAGGACATCTGCCTTTAGATTTGTTGTTTAAATCAAATGGCTCAGCTCCTGTTGCTTTAGATTTGCATTAGTGCCTTATTATTGAAAATCTTTGATAATTAATTCATAATTGATTCTGAGTTATTGTAAGGCTTTGCTAGTTTAACCCTTTATTATTTGTAAAGGGACTAAATTAGTTGAGTGCATTATATTGGATAATGACTTCCATGTATGCTCAAACTCTGAATTGGTTCCGAAGACTATGTGAAGTTGTACATCCGAGAGTTGGTAAGGTTGCATGATGTGCCTAGGTCTTTCATATCGAATCAGGGAGCCAAATTTACTTTGCACTTTTGGAGGTCATTCCAAAAGGGACTTGGTACTAAGGTCAAGTTGAGCACTGCCTTTCATCCTCTAACCAATGGACAAGCCGAGAGGACAATTTAAACCTTAGAAGATATGTTAAGGGCTTGTGTGTTGGAGTTCAAGGGTAATTTGGATGACCATCTTCCACTCATCGAGTATGCTTATAATAATATCTTCCATGCAAGCACTGGTATGGCACTATTTGAGGCTTTGTATGGTAGGAGGTGTAGGTCTTTGGTGGGTGGTTTCAGTTGGGAGAGATGGCTTTAATTGGCCCAGACATGGTGATTGAGGCCATGGAGAAAGTGAAATTAGTTAGGGAGAGATTAAAGATGGCTCAAAGTCGCCAAATGTCCTATTTGGATGTTAGGAAAAGTGGCCTTGAATTCTAAGTTGGGATTGGGTGTTTGTGAAAGTTTGACTTATGAAGGGAGTGATGCGTTTTGGCAAAAAGGGCAAGCTAAGTCCCTGGTATGTAGGCCCTTATGAGGTTATTAAGAAGATTGGTAATGTGGCTTAGAGGTTGGAGTTTCCCCAGGATTTGAGTTCTATCCACCTTGTAGAAATTTTGGATAGACAAGTAAAACGGCTTTTTTATAAAGATGCGGCTTCGGTAAAGGTTCTTTAGAGGAACCAACATGTGGAGAGTGCTACTTGGGAGGGGGAGTTAGATATGATGGAGCGATATCCCCATCTTTTCCAATCTACTCAGCCTAAGGTATGAGGTTTTTCCTTTTCCAATTGGTCTAATCTTTCCATTCTTAAGTCCCATGGCATGATATGCTTACATGTACATTAAAATGATTTTTGTTATAATGTTTTGAATGATTTTAGTACGTTTCGACATGAGTTTTAAATACTTTTTTATTTTAAAATGATGATCTATGTGTTGTATCTTGTGTTGGGAAGTTTCATGTTCTAAGTCTATCCTTTTAAGCCTTTTTTCTTGCACATTCGAGGATGAATGTTCCCAAGAGGGAGATAAAGTAATGATCCAGGCGTTGTATGACGTCGTTAGACCTTGAGATTTTTGTGATGGATAAAATTTGGACAAAGTTTCATCTCAAGGGGGACCATACGACCAATGTGAGGTCACACGAGCTGTGTGGCCTACATTGAGGCAACACTTGGCCTTAATTTTTAGTGTTGGCCCTTGGTGTGGAGTTACAAGCTACACTTGCAGCTGCTTCTTTCCGATCGATGGCGTACCTTACTAGCACCCTACACGAGTGGTGTGACACTTTACAGACCGTATGGAGGAGTCATGGAGTGGCTTGAGATTTATACCCAACCATTTGGGGCTAAGTGAGGTCACATGGCCCCTCACGCAGCTTGTGAGGCTGTCTGTCTGGCTTCCGGAGTGAAAATATTCTAAGTATGGAATCACCGTCTTGTAATGTTTTCGTAAAAGTTTTTCTAAGTATCGGTATACAGACACACTACACGGACCTATGACTAGGCCGTGTGATAAAAGTTTGCGAATAATTCTAAATATTGGGTCCTGGCTCCAATTTTCCAAATTTTCATCCAAGTATTGGTTCACGGACACTCCACACGAACCGTGGAGTGCCACATGGCCCGTGTAGCCTCAAGTATAGTGGCTATAGAAAATGTTTCCCTCCGTTTCATTAATGGCGTTCTCGTAAATTCGGTTGATTCTATTGGTCTATTTGGGAATTCCTATGCTTTCCAATGACCATCTAAAGCCCTAAAGGTTATCTCAAACATTCAAGAACTTACTTCTCACATTTTAAACTCTCTCAAAGACTACACTCAAGGAACTCTTGTGAATTTTTCAACTTTGGACCAAGGGAACTCAATTCTTCTTCAAATGCTTTGGGGTTTTCTTCATCTTGGTGAAGGTATGAGAGTTTGATCCTTGATTCCTTTCAATCAAGGAGACCCAACTATTTTTCAAGCAATTTCCATGAATTCTTAGTTACTTTAAATTGTGGTTTGAATATTATGATTCCTTAAATTCTAATAATGTGTGGGTTATGTTTATTTACTAATTCTGAATTGATTTAAATTATAAAATGAAGATTTGCATTAGGTTTATGAAATTATGAATATGCATGTCCCCTTTCAACGCTTGTTTATGCATGAGTGATCTTATTTTAGATTTAAATATGGATTTAATGGTGCATTTACTTCAGTTTCACATTATATTGTTGATTTTAGATTGAATCTTAATTACCCATGTTTTCCTCATATCATTCATGGCATTTGCATTCATGACATTGGATTATTATGGAAAATATGAAGTGGGTTAAGCCCAATTATGTTCTATGATATGATTTTGATAAGATATTATTTATGAAATGTATGTGATCACATACATGTCTATGATTTTAGCTCTTTGAGCATTTTGGGTGCTTGCACCATTTTGTATATGAATGGGCTATTCCTATGTATGAGTATTATGACTAAGAGCTATGTTTTGGAATTTAAGCCTTAGGAAGAATTATTATGAATTTGTTTGGCTTTTTGAGCCTAAATGTGCATTGAAACGCTTTGAAATGACTATTGCCTCTTCTGAAAGCATGTGTATACAAGTATTCTCGTGGGATGCTTTGACTTAGCACAGATGGATTGGAGGCGTCAGGGCTATCACCTAGGACCCTCTCCCTTTCCTTGAACTATGTGCCAGCATAGGTATTGAGATCTGAGGCTCATCCCATTACTTGAGGTGTAACCCGCTAGAAAGATCTGAGGCTCATCCCTTTGGTTAAGGCATGACCAGCTAGAAAGATATGAGGCTCGTCCCATTAGTTGAGGCATGACCCACTTGAAATATTGTGAAAATCCTATCTGAAATGGGAGGCCCGTAAGAAAGGTTACTTCTCCGAAATGGGAGGCTTGTAAGGAGAAGTATGGTTTACCTTTGGCAAGTAGACCATATCTTTACTAGTGAGGGGATTTCATCGGGATTCCAAGTAATAGCTCGCTTGGTCTTACTCTTGTTGGTTGAGGTCACATCCCCACTATATATGAGCATTATGCATTTCATGCATCATGGATTTCATGGCATATTATTATATACACTTCTTTGGATAAATACTTCAGCCTATATTATGTGCCCTTGTCATCTAACATTGAATGCAGGTTTTATAAGTCACATGCATTGCTTGCCCGAATACTTAGTATATTCAAACGTACTAGCGCATACTTTTGCCTACATGATCTAACTATGTAGGGACAAACGACTACTTTAATGCAACGTTGGACGACTAGTTTTGATTTGAGATACTTGTTGTGGTGAGTCCTATATTCCAAGGACAAGCCACCATTCCTCTACCTTATGTTGCTTTTTCTTTTGTTATTTTTTACTTTGAGTGTGAGCCTGGGACATGTCTTAGCCCCCGTACCATCTTATGACTAGAGGCATTGTTGGATATCTTGTAGACTCTTGTACGGATATGTGCTATGTGTTGTATTTGGAGTTTGTGATTATGGTTATCTATTGGATATGGTTTTTATGGATTGATTTTGAGATTTATTATGAGTATGTATGTTGATATGGAAATGTGGAAGATCCCAAGTCCTGTATTGCCCCCATAGAGCGAGTCATACTTACCTGCCCCTTATTTCTTATGTGCTATGTGCTATGTGCTATGTGAACCCATGTTAATCCCTATCCCGGTGATATCCCCATAGTATGAGTCCTACTTTCCCATCTCTTAGAACTATGTGTTTACTTTCTTTAATATGCTTCTAAACTGATTATGTGAATATAGATACTTTGAGGCTTGTTTGGGGACTCTTGGGTTCCCATTCGCCATGTCACACCTAGACCCTTGGTTTAGGTGATGACACAAACCCACATACCTTAGCTAACCAAGAAGAAATAGGAAGAAATTTGATGAAGAATAGACCTTTTTCCTTGGCTTCAAAACAATCCCTCAATGTTTAGCTTATAAGAGTTCTAAAGAGAGAGTTGAGAGAATTTTGAATGTGAGGAATGAATTTGAATGAGAGCAATAGAGTTTAGGTCATTTGGAGGACTTAGGATAGAATAGGAAGTCATTAAAGACCCTTACGAGAAGCCACAATTATAGAAAACACTAGGGGAGGCAATTGGACTGGTTGGGTGAACGGGTTAGAATGGGTCAAGACACCAAACGGGTCAAGACCCAACCCAATACGAATTTGTTTGGGTCAAAATGAGTTGAGTAACGGGTTATACAGCGGGTAAAGACCCAACCCGACCCAACTTTTACTAAGTTTTACTTATATTATTTGTTCTTTTTAAATATTTTAGTACTTAATTAAATTATATTTTTCTTTATTATGTCTACATAAAACATATCAAACTGAAAAGCAAGTGTTTTGATAATATGTTAACAAGATCTCTCTCAAATTAATTCGGGTTACAAATCAACCCAATTTTAAATGGGTTGAAATGGGTTGGGTTGAGATGGGTTGAGCTAATAATTGGGGTTGGACTTAATTTTGCCACTCCTAAAAAAAACCATTAATGAAGCGAAATAACATTTATTGCCAGGGTTTCAATGAGGAAGTCTCATGGTCCATACAAGGTTTCACGGACCGTGTAACCCTCCCGTGAG